>MU696675.1:38811-58318 GCA_026770625.1 Nicotiana glauca | reverse complement strand
GGGGGGGGGGGGGGAGGGAGAGTGTTACGACCCAAGTTCTCCCTCCGTGAACAGTAGTGATGGCACCTAGTCTTTACAACTAGGTAAGCCTAAAAAATTACGAAAAAAGGAAAAAAAAACATGAAACTAGCAATTACGGTAAAAACAAAATAAAAGAGTTTAAGAATGCCACTCGACATATACAATAACACACTCTCAAAAGAATCAAAACTCCCAAAACCCGAAATCTCATAAAATCACAAGCTAGAGAAAACTACATAGTGTTCTAACTCAAGATTGTCTAATAAAAAAGAAATACGGGAAGTCTAAAGTAGAAGGGAAGAATAGAGAGGGACTTCTACATTTGCGGACGCGGCAGATATACCTCGAAGTCTCTGATATTGCCTGCCTCACTAATAGGACGGCTGAGCAGAAGAACCTGGATCTACACCCGAAAAATATATGCGGGAAAAGGGTATGAGTACACCACAGCGGTACCCAGTAAGTGCCAAGCCTTAACCTCAGTCGAGTAGTGACTAGGAAGGTCAGGGCCCTACTGGTAAATATATATATAACAAGGTAAAATAACGTAAAATGAGGCAGTATAATTAAAGATGACAACAGCTGTGAGCACGTGATTTTTGCCCTAAGCAAATTATTCCTAAAATCCAAACAAAATGATTTTTTATTATTTTTATAATTTTGTTGAAATTAGTTGCATTTCTGTGTTAATTAATTGCCTACTAATTCATATTAAAAAATAAAAAAAATATATATATACATATGCATTAGGATTTTTAATTTTTACAATTTTGAAACAGATTAAAGAAAAATCAAAAAATAGCATTTTTAGTGTTTAGAAATTACTATAAAATAGATATCAAATAAATTTTTAGAATTTAATTAGTCTTAGTTTAATTTCACAATTTAATAAAATCAGAAAAAATATGAGAAAATATATAAGAAAAGAAAATAAAAAATACAAAGTGAAAATAAAATACAAAAAGAATACAAAAAGTAATGGATTGTGTAAAAATTTGGGCCAAATACACTAGCCCAAAGAAAATAATACCCGCCCAGGCCCAAATTTCACCCGGTCTGCCTTATATGAATTAAACGACCTCGTTTAGAGGATTTAATCTGAGCCATTAAAATAACTGATCTAACGGTCAAAGTCTAATCTCATCAAAAAATAAAACGATAACGTTTTGCATTGATTAATATGTGCCGTTCATTAGTTAATCCAACGGTCGTATTGGTTTGATTCCATTTAAATGAAATGGCACCATTTAGTACCCATTCCATCTTAGCCGTTCATTGTCATGCATCCAACGGCTCCGGTTCATTGAGTCTCTTTTAATATATCAAAAACTAATAACCCTAAATCATTTTAATCCTTTCTTCTTCCCCGTCTAAACCTAGCCGCCTCCCTCTTCTCTCAACAGACCCCGCCGGAACCCTACCGGCGGGAGATGGTACCTAAGACAATCGACCTCTAAAAAACACCCCAGAACCACCTCAAACTCCTGATCCCACCCCTGTATTTCTTTTCCTTCGAATTCCTTTCAATCTCCTCAAATATCCCAAAGAGTATCGCCGGAACCCTACCTCCGGCGAACACTAGTTCATCCAAATAGGCCCAAAATCACACCATAACCCCTCTTGACCACCCTCAACCTGTTTCCAATGGTCTTGAGCCTTAAAGATCACTGGATTGGCTCAAATCAAAGCTTGAAACTTGCCGGTGACCAAAAGTTCAAGAAAAAATCAAGTTCAAGACCCCTGGGCTTTTGAGAGGTTTTTTGACAACTAAAAGAGAAGAAAGACTGTCAAGAAAACAAATAAATTTTAAGCTAAGTACTTGTTTCTTTTTCTGCTTCTTTTCTTCTTGACATGTGTGTTTTAGATATATTCCGTATTTGTTTCTTAATTTTTGTTTAATTTTCATTAGGGTTTACTAATATTATTAAAATAGCATCTTTTTCTGTTTGATAAAATAGTAATTAGATATTAGGTTTGTAAGTAGATTCTGATGATTTAATGAATAAATTGATAGTATAATTGGATTTCTACAATTGAACTAGTGTGATTGTTTGTTTTGTTTTGATATTATTTGATTCTGATATTTGTTTGAAAATCAATAGTTAGTCGATTGGTTATAGCTGTTAGTTGGTTATTTTTGATTAATTAACAGTCAATTAAAACCTTGATACTGAAATTAACTCGTAGGTCAAGGGAGAAAATAGTAAAATGGTAGAGGGTTAATTGGGTAAAAGGGTGGTGGGGCCCTTAGTAAATCTGATTTATATTCAGGGGTAGTTTGGGGATATAAAATGGGATATTAGTAATAAAACTAAGGAAGTAGGGGTAGTTTGGGTAGAGGAAAGTGGCAATCGGGTAACTTTTTAAGTGAAGTAGGGGCAAAGAGGGAATTACATGAGGGTAGAAGATTCTAGATAGGGCAATTAGTATAATTCTTAACAAATAAAGGGTATCTAACCGAATAATTAATAAATAATAAGGGTAAAACATGAAATAAAAAGGGACTAATTCATAATTTCTGAAATATGAACTTCCCTCCTTTTTAAATCTATAAATAGGCTGTAATGGGCATCATTTGATAAGTTTTGAGCAATCTGAAAATATCCCTAAAACACTTCTGCTATTCTAGATCCATTCTCTCGATACCTTTCATCACAAAAACTCAAAAACATCAAAAACAGTAGAAAAAGATCAAAATTACACTGTTACATTGATTAATCGATCTATATTTGAAGGCTGTGTGATAATTCTCTACTAATCTGGTATTAAAAGTATCTGAAGTTGTAATTTGGATTGGTTGAGTTGATCTCCTGGTTAAAACATTGTTGCTGTGGGTTTAAATCTGGTTATTGGAGCTGTGTTTGGATTTGTTGTGTTGATTCTGTTGTTGTTGATGTTTATCACTGATCGATCCTTCTTCTAATAGATTTTTGCTTTCAAATCCAGGTACACATTTGACTTTTCCTTAGTGTAATCTTTGACTGAGATGATTTGAAGCTGTAATTTCTGCAAGTCCTTCGTGTTATAATGAGTTCAAACTGTTAGAGTTGATTGAGCTGAATCATTTATGTAATAACATTGAATTGTAAATTTGATTAGTAGTTAAACTCTGAATTAGTTGTATAACTGGACTGTTATGTCGGACTGTTTATTAGCAAACTTGGACTGTGAGGATATTTGATTTATGATAATTTTCTGGTGATAATTAGAACCAATTATAATATTGAAATCTAATAGTTAAATTTGAAATAGTTCAGTATGTAAAAATCTGGAAGTTCTTCTCTAAGCTTCAATCACTTGGTTCTGTTTTCGTCCATTGTACTAGTAAATAAAAAATATTTAGAATAATGTGTTTGAACAGAAACTTTAGAATCTATTGAATTAGCAAAGTAATTGTTAAATAGTTTCGAACAATTAGTTTATAATGAGAATCTGGAAACGTTTTTACTGATTTCAGTTTATTTTGATAGCTTAGTACAACTTTGATTGCTTAAAAAACAGTAAGTAGAATAATAATTTTAGGTACTTTCAGTTGTAATAACATTTTCAATAATTAAATGATAGCCTGTTTGATTTTAAAGAATTATGCATTTTGCTTGGTTCCTATTTCACTAATATTCAGAACTTATAGATAAATAAATAAATAAACAAAATTTGAACACAAAATTTGAAGGTTCTTCGTTAATCTTCTGCAGTGTTATTAAATACAATTAGAGTAGTTTACAAGTTAATTCATCATGTTTTGTTCCGTGTTTGAAGTTATGTTTTCATTCAACATAAGGCCTATTGACCTGATGTGATTTTGGGCTTCAGTTCACCCAGCACCGGCCCAATTCAATATTTAGCTTGACAGGTGAAGGTCTGGGCCTGCCTAAGGCCTATTATTAATAGACTTTTTAACAGCAATGTATATTGGGCCTTTTTAGATAAAAACTAAAAATATATTTGAATTCGTTTATATAATAAATAAATGTTCATATAATGAGCTAGTTACAACTTTTCTTTTGTTTTATAGAAAATCTTTTAATAGAAAATTTAGCATATTTTAGTCTAGCCTTTAATAAAGAGTATAAATGAGATGAGTCTCGCCAAATCAAATACACAATTGTGGGGCCCTCAATAATGACTTATAAGAAATATTAGAAATTAGGAGGACCGTTTAGCAAATTTCACGGTTTTTTCCAAAGATAATAAATACGTAGTTGCTTTAGGCGCAATTGATAATAATGTTACTTTCTTAAATACGGGTGCACATTTATGTGACCCAAATCCAAATCTCAACGAAGTTGAAATGTGTTAAAAGCCATGGGCGTACTAGTACGGCGTGGTTTGAGATACATTTTCACGACGTTGTAATTCTTGTAAAATAAATAATAGAAAGAATAAAAGCGGGTTATTAATAAAAGGCACATAAAATAGAACATATATGGAAATTAGATAAAATCAAATACGACAGTTGAGCGACCGTGCTAGAACCACGAAATCCGAGAATGCCTAATACCTTCTCCCGGGTTAACAGAATTCCTTATCCGGTTTTCTGATTCGCGGACTGTTAACAGAGTCATATTTTCCTCGGTTCGGGATTCAACCGGTGACTTGGGACGCCATTAATCTCCCAAGTGGCGACTCTGAATAAATAATAATAAATCCCGTTCTGACTGTCCTTTAATTGGAAAAACTCCTTTACGCCCTTTACGGGGTGTATTAAAACTCGTAAAAAAGGAGGTATGACAACAGTCAATAAGGATGAAATCACAGGAACTAACAACTCAATACACAGAGATAACAACATGGGATCTCCCGGGATAACGTCTTGTAGTCCCAAATATAAATGTGCGGAGGATCTCCCGAAATATCGATCAGTAGTGCCAAAGATAAATATCCAGTACAGGGGGATCTCCCAGGATATCGTCCCGTAGTCCCAAATATAAATGTACAGGGGGATCTGCCGAAATACCGATCTGTAGTCCCAAAGTAAACATATAGGGGGATCTCCCGGGATACCGTCCCATAGTCCCAAAGTAAATATACAACAGTCTCGAGAAAGGAATATACAATTCTATTCAAATTCGTACAAAGAAACAGGAAGTTCTACTCTAAACATGCTGCACAGAATCCAAGTAAGCAATTTAAGGAGGTAAAATAGATAAGTCACTTAAGCATGCTTTCCTAAGCTAAACAGTAGGCTTGAAATACAAGTAGTGTTCAACAAAAAGGAAACATAGATATTTACTTAATGAAAATGGGGTTTTCCAACAATTAGAACGTATATGCACTCTTCACCTCACATACACAACATTAATATAACAATAATACCAAAATATAAGGGGAGTTCCCCCACACATGGTTAGGCAAGCCACTTACCTCGAACCAGCCCAAAAATCAATCTGAAAACATGCTCTTGCCACGAGTATTCAACTCCGAGTGATCCAAATATAATCAAATCAATATCATAACGTAAATACAGCTACAAACAACTAATTTAGCTAAAGAAATCGAAGTTACGACAAGAAAATACAAGAACGCCCAAAAGTCCTCCCTGGACAAACGTCTCGGAATTGGGTAAAAGTCAAAATTTATGAACACCCACTCACTCACGAGTCTAACCATACCAAATTCACTCTAATTCGATACCAAAATCTCGATCAAAATCCCAAAATTAGGCCTAAGAACTTTCCTCCATTTCTCCCAAATTTTCACCCCAAATCCGAAATTTAATGATGAATTTAAGCTTAGATTAATGGTATACAATCAAAAATGGCTTAGGAATCCAATGATCTTCTCTTCAAAATCCCCACAGAATCGCCTTCCCCCGAGCTCCAAATTTGATTTTCCAAGTTATGAACTTAAACCCTCGATTTTCATATTTCTGCCGATTTTCGCTTTTGCGGTAACGGGGCTGCATCTGTGGCTGGGGACCCGCACCTGCGGTTTTGCTTATGCGATCTATGGGCCGCATCTGCAACCATATTCCCTTATGACTTAGACCACACTTGTGGTTGCCTAACCGCTTCTGCGGCGCCACACTTGTGGTCCAAACTCCGCAGATGCAAAACCAACATGTTTAGCAAAGTTTAGCAATTTCCTAAGTCCAACTCAACTTGCGTTAAGCATCCAAAACACACACGAGGCCCTCAGGACCTCAACCAAACATGCCAACCAATCCTTAAATGTCATACGAACTTAACCCAATCCTAAAATCACATCAAACAATGCTAAAACCACGATTCACCCTCCAATCCAAGCCTAAAGAACTTGAAATTTCAAGAATCCTACAACCGATTCCAAAACAAATCAAAACAATTTCTTTTGATTCCTAATTTTGCACACAAGTCACATTCAACACTACAAAACTATTCCAACTTTTGAAATCGGATTTCGACCCTGATATCAAATTTTCACTATTAATCCGGAAACTTCAAAAATTTAACTTTCGGCATTTCGAGCCTAGATAAGCTATGAATTTCTAAAACATAGTCCAAATACACCCCTAAGCTCGAAATCACCCAACACAGCTAACGAAATCGATGAAATTCTATTCCGAGGCCGTCTTCACGCTGTTCCAACTACGGTCCAAATTCTAAAAGCTTAACCTCTCATTTAGGGACTAAGTGTCCCAAAATACTCCGGAACTCAAAACAAATATTCCCTACAAGTCACAATAACAGAAACATATATGGGGAAAATAATTAATAGGGGATCGGGGCATTAATTCTCAAAAAGATCGACCAGGTCGTTACAGAGGGGGGCATAGTTCATTTTTTAATTTTTTTTTGGGGGGAAGAAGGGGGTAGGAAAGGGTTCTGTTTTGGTGGGGAAGGAGAAGGGCCGATAATTTATGTAGGTACAATGCCTTGATGTAAGAAGCTATACTATAGTGCCTTACATTAAGACGCTATACCTTCCCAATCATTTTACGTTTAAATATAGCGCCTTATATTAGGGCGCTATACCTTAATCGGGCAAATGACCATTAAGGTATATAGCCTTAAGCTAGGGCATTATTTATATTTTGGTTCCCAGTTTTTTTCCACTCTTTTTGATTCTTTGAGTCCAAAAGAACCACATTTTGGTTCTGGACTCCATTTTAGAACTGGTCTAAACCACCTAGACATCTCATTAAACCTAAGAAAGATGAATCATTTAATAACAAACTGATTAATTATGGAATACGGTAATCTTCGATCAGACACTCAAATGTAGCTGGTTAAAATGATCTGGCAAGCTTCATAATGCAAAAAATACCAGTCATACTGAATTGCTAGCTCTAACATGTGGGCTAAAAATTACTTTTCAGTTCAATTTCTATCCATCAGTATGTGAAACTGATTGAAAGGTAGTGTATGACTTAGTGTCAAATTATAAACCTACATAGTTACACCTCTTAGTTATCTGCAGGCCCATCATATTCCATGGGAAGGGAATAAGGTTGCACATTTGCTGACAAGACATGGAATAAAAAAAAGCAAACTTTGGATAAAAGATCTAAGGAAAAATTAGTATTTCCATTTAGTTGCTAGTTTCAATTACAGTAAATAGGCAACAGGCAACAATTAAGAAGGAAAATAGAATAAGCAACATGAGAATTTCAATAAAGAAGAACTATCCATTTGAAGAACACTTACCCCAAGAAATTGGATTCCAAGGTTTATGGGCTACGGTTGAATTAAAGATCTTCCGTTATGTGGTATTTTTGCGCCTACGTAATAGGGTAACATAGAATCACCCCCGGTATGAGCATGGTAAGTTTACACAGCGGTTTGACGGCTTAGGAACAAGTCTTTCCACGTTCGAGGATGAACATATGTTTAAGTGGGGGAGAACGTAACGACCCGACCGGTTATTTTGAGCATTTGCACTTTGCACGGTTGTTTGGGGGCACAAGTAGCTCCATATGATGTATTAGGACTTGTGTGCAAAATTTGAGTTCATTCCAAGTTGATTTGATATGTTTCGGTGCAAGTTTTTGGAAGTCGAACGTTTATTAAGTTTGATTTGAGGTATATTTCATTGTTCCGATGTTGTATTATATGATTTGAGGCCTCGAGTTGGTCCCCATAATATTATGAAACTTATCGGTAGGTTCGTACAGGATCTTGAGGGGCTCGGGTGAGTTTCGGATATGTTTAGGCTACGTTGCACTCGTTTTTCTTATGTTTCGACGTCGTTTCTTCAAGCATAAATGGTACCAAATTAAGCAAATGAGTTCCAATTTCTGTTTTGATTGAAGAATTAGATCCTTATCATAATTTTGGAGGCATATAAAAAAAAATCATCAAATTTGGACATCGTATGTAAAACGAGGCAGTTAAACTAGGCAAAATTACTTAATATGAAAGGTTTGTTCATTTAGTCATAATTGAGTTGGAGAGCTCGAATTTGAATACTTTATGGAGGCGATTTTCACCACATGGATTGGGGTAAGTGTTCTATACTCGATTTTTGTTATAGAATCATCTTCTTTTTTGGCATTTGATTGATGATTTCAAAGTGAAATTTGGGTGATTTTTCTAAAATTTTATAAAGTGAATTTATAAGTTTTGAACACTGATTTAGAGTCAGATTTGAGTTAAACTAGTATGATTGGACTCTTAATTGAATGAGTTTTCAGATTTTGTAAATTTTGTTGGGTCCCGAGGTGCGGGATTGGGTTAGGCTTACTACCGATTTTGGGCTTTTGATTAAAGATTCGACCTTTTCGATTGGGATTGGTTCCTTTAGTATTGTTTGATGTATTTGAGTAGTCTTTTGTCTAGGATTGAGCCGTTCAGAGATCGCTACACGTGAGATGGTACTCTTGGAGCATCACTTGGCATGTTCGGTGTTCAGAACTGGCTTCTTTGAGATAAGTAACTCTTCTAAACTTAGTATGAGGGTATGAAACCCCGAATTACGTGTTATGTGATTAATGTTGAGGTGACGCACATGCTAGGTGATGGACGTGTGGGTGTGCACCTTGTGAATTGTGACTCCGTTGTTTCCAGGGCACTAAATAATGGCCCTACATTGTTGATATCTATATTTTCACCATGTGATAAAGTAATTGGGCTGTGATCCATTTTAGAAACCATGTCTAGGCTACATGTTTATCCTATTGGGACCTACTGAGGTCATTTCTGTTGTAGAGTTATTTGCTATTATTGCTTTATATACTCAGGCATACGCATTCATATGTATATCACATCTCAATCTTTATTGTTATTTACTGATATTCTATATCGTCATTTTTGGGCTAGTTTTACGATATTGTAAGCCCGAGAGAGAGAGAGAGAGAGAGAGAGAGAGAGAGAGAGAGAGAGAGAGAGAGAGGGAGAGAGAGAGAGATAGAGAGAGTAGATAGATTGATGACTTAGTGAGTCTGAGGGCCTGATTTGAGATAATGTTACTGTGGCATATGAGTTGTCCGTGCAACAAGTGAGTTGTCCGTGCGGATCTTGATTTGATATTATAGCATACGAGTTGTTTGTGCAGAACGTGAGCTGGTGCGGCGGGTGCTGCTGGTGCATCCGGCTGAGCTGGAACCACCACCGGGTCTCAACAGAGATAACAAGGAGACTTGTTCAGGATGTTTTCGCAGCTGGTCGATCACCTCATAATCCGCCATTTTGATCTTTTGAAAGAAGGCTTCCGCTTCTTCGGCACTCACGGGCTTCTTTGATGGGAAGCACTTTGTAGTGGCATTTTCACCTCTTTCAAATTGAAATACTTTTTAGCCGGGTTATTTTCTTGATCTTCTCCTGAGATTTATTTGCCCTTATAGATCACCACCGATTTTTTGTAATTCCAGGGCACAGCGACATGATCTGTCATGGTCATCTATGACGCGCGGGAAATAACCACGGGCCCACTTAGCCTTGGTGAATTTATTGGCCCTCACATCACATAAGCTCCCTTGGGCACATATATTTAGGATGTCTTGCTCAGCTCGAATCTCCTGGGAGGACTCAATGTCATCTTCTTTTCTTTGCGGCCTCGAGGGACATAGAGAACAATATCTTTGAGAGGTATTGTACCCGTTGTCAGCTTCAATTTTCTTCTCTGACTTTGGAGGGGTGGTTTTGTTATTTTTCTCCTTTTTTTCTTGCTTCGGGGTAGCTTTTGGTTTCTTTTCTACATCAGCAATGGCAATAATGTCCTTCAACGCTAAGTCAAATTCCTTGTCCTCACTAATCATTTCGATTATCGGCCCGTTATTGTGGGCCGGCAGTGGGTTGTTGGTCACATTGGGAATATCTTCATCCCTTAGCGATATCTTCCTTTGTTCTATCAGATCTTCCACAACCCTCTTCAAAGTCCAATAATTTTCTGTATCATGCCCTTCAGACCCTGAGTGATAGGCGCACCGGGTGCCACGTTGGTAAAAGGTTGATTCTAGGGTTTGCCTATTCGGGGGTACAGGTTGCAATAAACCCATTTGGACCAATTTTGGGAATAGGCTAGAATAGGACTCGCCAATTGGTGTGAAGTTTGTTTTCCTTAGCGGCTCCCGGGCACGGAAGTTGTTTTGTGGAGGTCGGGGATTGTGGTGAGCTAGGTAAGGTGGTTGATTTTTGGGAAGTGGAGCTCTGTTCTAGTTAAATTGGTGCTGTGGCCGGATATAAGGTTGAGCATTCATGACCGTGTATGTCTGAAGAGCATAGACCAGGTCTTGTTGAGGGTACTAGTGTTGCGGGGTTCTTTCCGAGAAAAGGGATCTGGGAGTATGCTGTTTTCTTGTACCCGATTCTGCCATGGATGTTTCTTCCTTTTTTTTGCCCTGCGCTACTCCTCCAGACCCATCGTGAATGGCTTAGGAGGTAGCTCTGATAGAGGATTGGCTTAGAATTCGACCCGTTTTCAAACCATTTTCAACCATTTCGCCAATCCTGATAGCTTCAACGAACGGTTTACCTATTGCCAATATCATATTTTGGAATTAGTCAGCTTCTTGGGTTTGGAGGAAAACTGTGACCCTTTCAATCTCATCCATCGGGGGCTTTACCCTGGAGGCCGTCTCACTCTATTTAACCGAGTATTCTCGGAAGCTTTTAGAGGATTTCTTCTTTAAATTTGTCAATAAGTTCCTATATGGAGAAATATCAATGTTGTACTGGAACTGCCTGACGAAATCTCTAGCAAGATTATCCCAGATGTTCCAGCAGGATATATCTTGGTCCATGTACCGAGTGCGATGCCAATCAGACTTTCTCCTAAATAGAATTTGAGGAGTTCTTCCTTTCCACCGGCTCCTTGCAGCTGGTTGCAATAACTCTTGACATGAGCAATAGGATCACCGTGCCCATCATAGTTCTCGAATTTTCGGGTTTTAAATCCCAATGGTAGATGCACATAAGGGAACATACATAAGTCGACATAGGATACACTTTTCTGTCCACTAAAGCCTTGTATGCTTTAGAGACTCTATTCCATGCTCCTTATCTTCCTCGCAATCTCTTCTTGCTCCGAAGTTTTAGAGGTCTTTTCTTGTCCCATAGTAGACTCATATCGGGGTGGTTGAGAGTAAGTATAGGTGGGAAACTGTGCAGGTTCCAGTGGGAAAGATGGCATTTGGAAGGTGAAGGACGATGGGTCAAAACTGGGTCTGGGCAGCGTAGGCTATGTAGTAGTTGAGCATCAAGGAGCAGTGAAAATATTTGAAGCCGCTCCTGAAGCTAACACTTGGGGGCGAACCTCAGAAGGTGTTCTAACAAAATGGTCCGAGATGGTGGGATATCTGAATGGGGTACTAGGGTGACTGATCGGGACATTGGAGGTTCCACCTACCCTATGAAGAAACTGGGGAAATCCAGGGATTGCACTTGGTGTCTCCCTTTCGTTTGACCAGGCGTCCCACCTCAAATTAAGATCCTTCTGTTTGAACAAATGTTGAAGGCTGCGATGCTCAGTATATACCTCACAAGATATGCCATATAAGTAGTGTCTCCAAATTTTCAAAGCGTGAACTATAGTAGCCAACTACAAATCATGTACGTGGTAGTTCTTCTCATGAGGCTTCAACCGACGAGAAGCATATGCAATAACTCTACCCTCCTACATCAACACACATCTGATCCCAACTCTCGAAGCATCACAATACACGGTGTAAGAACCTGAAGCTGATGTCAAAACCAACACTGGAGTTGTGGTCAAGGCTGTCTTGAGCTTCTGAAAGCTCTCCTCACACTCGTCCGACCACACAAATGGTGCACCCTTCTGCATCAATTTTGTCAAGGGCGAAGCAATAGATGAAAACCCTAGATGAACCGGCGATAATATCCTGCCAAACTGAAGAAACTTCGATTCTCCATGGCTGAGGATGGTCTAGGCCAACTCTGCACTGCCTCTATCTTCTTTGGATCAACCTGAATACCATCACTGGAGACCACGTGTCCCAGAAAAGCCACAGAACCAAGCCAGAACTCACACTTGGAGAACTTTGCATAAAGTTTCTCCTCCCTCAACCTCTGTAATACCACTCTAAAATGCTGAGCATGCTCCTCCTAGCTATGCGAGTATACAAGGATATCATCAACAAAAATGATAACAAATGAATCCAGATACGTCCGAAATACACTGTTCATCAGATGCATGAACGCGGCTGGGGCATTAGTCGGCCCAAAATACATAACTAGAAACTCATAGTGCCAATATCTCATCCTGAAAGCCGTCTTCATAATATCAGAGTCCCTAATCTTCAGCTGGTGATAGCCTCAATGGAGATCAATCTTAGAGAATACCCTTGCCCCATGGAGCTGGACGAACAAATCATCAATACGCGGTAGTGGATACTTGTTCTTCACTGTCACCTTGTTCAACTACCTGAAGTCAACGCACATTCTCATTGTGCCATCCTTCTTCTTCACAAATAGGACCGGTGCACCCTACGGTGACACACTAGGACGAATAAACCCCTTATCTAGGAGTTCCTGAAGCTGATCCTTTAGTTCCTTTAACTCTGCTGGTGCCATACGATATGGAGGAATGGAAATGGGCTGAGTGCCCGGCACCAGATCAATACCAAATCAATGTCCCTGTCAGGCGGCATGCCCGGTAGGTCTGCTGGAAACACATATGGGAAATCCCTCACAACGGGGACAGAATCAAGACTAGGAGTCTCAGCTCCAACATCTCTCACAAAAGCCAAGTACGATAAACAACCTTACCCAACCATCCACTGGGACTTTAGGAAAGAAATCACCCTGCTAGGAACATAGTCAGTCATCCCACGCCACTCAATCCTCGGAACCCCCGGAATAGCCAACGTAACTATCTTGGCATGACAGTCCAGAATAGCATGGTACGGAGATAGCCAATCCATACCCAGAATCACATCAAAATCTACCATGCCCAACAACAACAAGTCAACTTGGGTCTCCATACCCCCAGTAGTCACCAGACAAGATTGACATACATGATCTACAATAATAGTACACTCGCCGGGGTTGATACGTGCACGGGCAAAGCAAGACAACCACGGGTCGTACCCAAATGATGGGAAAAATATGAAGACACATAAGAGTATGTGGATCCGAGATCAAATAAAGCAGAAGCATGCCTGTGGTAGACTGAAATTATACATGTGATAACAGCATCTGATGTAATGGCGTCCCTCCCGTCTAGAAGAGCATAGAATCCAGCCTGACCACCGCCAGATCGGTTTCCACCCCTAGAGCAGACACTAGCTGTCTGGCCCCCACCCCTACCTGACTGGGAGGGTGCTGAAGTAGATGGAGTAGAAGAGGAGGGCTGATCCCTCTGCTGAGACCGACCACCACGAAGCCGAGGACACTCCTCATATGGCCAAACTCACCGAAATCGTAGCAACTACCTGGTGCTGGAGAAGGGGACTGGAGGGAACCTCTCGCTGCTGAAGAACCCTGGGCTAAAGAAGTAGGAGTAGAGCTCTAAGCTGGAAGGGCACTAAGTGAAGACTGGCTCTGCTGAACTCCTTGATGACCACGGCCTGAAGAATCCCCACTGTACTCTGGGCGACCTGACTGAGGAGGCCTAAAGGAACGACCTCTGAACCTCGAGGCCTCTTGGCCTCCCTCTCCTCACGCTCCTGACGGCGAGCCATCTCAATCTCCCGAGCCATGTTGACTACCTCCTCAAACAAAGCACTCATAACCCTCTCTCAGGTCATCAAAATATGGAGTGGATAGTTGAGGCCATCCACGAACCTCCTAGTCCTCTCTATATCAGTCGGGATCATCCATGTAGCATGCCGACCTAACTGAATAAACCTTAACTCGTACTGGGTCACAGTCATGTCCCCCTGAATCAACCACTCAAACTGACGATACAGCTCCTCCCTGCGAGACTGCGGTACATACTTCTCCGGAAAGACAGTGGGGAACTGCTGCCAAGTTAGGGGCACTGCTCCAACAGGCCTACACCTCTCAAACTCCTCCCACCATGTAAATGTAGGCCCTGAGAACGGGAAGGTAGTAAAATCCACCCCACTCGACTCTAAGATCCCTGTGGTGCGAAGCATACACTGGCACTTATCCAGAAAACCCTGGGCATCCTCGCCCTCGTTACCGCTGAACGTCGGAAGCTGAAGCCTGCTTAATCTCTCAAGATGATGATGCTCATCGTCTCGCATAGCTAGAACCACATAGGCTGGAGCTGGTGCAACTGGTGCGACGGTGCGGCTAGTGCTGCTAGTGCAACCGGCTGAGCTGGAACCGCTCTCGGTGTCTGCAACCCCTTAACAACCTGCTCAGGTGTGCGAGCAGCGGGGGGTCTAATGACCACCCCCGGTCTGTGAGGTAGCTGCTGCAGTAGTGGCTGAGACTGCCTGAGCCAGGCTAGTACAGACGGATAGTATCTGAGCCAAGGCCTCCTGGAGACGAGGAATCACAATGGGCACTGCCGGTCCCTGAACAGGTGCTGCTGGAGCATCTACAGCTGGAGGATGGTCCTGAACCGGGGTAGCTGGTGGATCTGCAGGTGCTGCCCTCGCTGGTCTGCCTCGACAACGACCACGCCCATACCCACGGCCTCTAGCGGGTGGTAAAGGTGGTCGTCCGCCATGTCTGGTTGCACGGGTTCTTACCAAACGTGAGAGAATAGAATAT
The DNA here is from genome assembly GCA_026770625.1 of Nicotiana glauca. Lineage (NCBI taxonomy): Eukaryota > Viridiplantae > Streptophyta > Magnoliopsida > Solanales > Solanaceae > Nicotiana > Nicotiana glauca. The sequence continues at coordinate 43,238 of MU696675.1, read as the reverse complement.
AGAAGTTTAGTTCTCGGATCAACAAAGCCGCACGACAAGAATTTAAAGAATATGAAGTGTTTCCTAAAGGTTCTGCAGCCTCTCGAGGATAAACACAGACGTCTCTGTACCGATCCGCGAGACTCTACTAACCGGCTCATAACTCGTGAGGCCTAGTAACCTAGGCTCTGATACCAATTTGTCACGACCCCAATCCCGATCGTGATGGAACCCAACACAAATGCTAGGCAAGCCTAACCAATTATCACTCATAACCATATTACGCATCCCATTACCAATTGTTTAAGTTAATTTAGCAGTTAACAAGATTGATAATCCGATAGTAAATAGAAACAATATGGAAACCAGAATAACTGTCAAAACAACTCCCAGCAGATCTGGGGTCACGAGTCTAGAGCCTCTAAATGAAACAGAGTAGTAAATCCACAATAGTAAAAAATTCTAGAATACGGAAAGATAAAAGGGATAAGGGGAGGAGTCGGGTCTTGCGGACGTTAGGCAGCTACCTCGACAACTCCTAAAAACTCTGGGAAACAACAAACAGCTCAACTAAGCTCCCGAAACACCTAAATCTGCACACATGGTGCAGAGAGTAAAGTGAGTACTTCTAACTCAGTGAGTAATATGCATATATAATGACTGAAGATGAGAATTCTTGAAATACCACAATGTAAAGCTACCACTAGCAATTTATCGTAATTAACAAAGAAATGGAAAACAAGCAATGATAGGTAAATTAGATAATCATCAATGTATGGATGCAATGCAATGTACATGATTGCTGCGGCACGCAGCCCGATCCATTTGGGTACCCGTGCTCACTGTGGGGGTTCAGATTCTAGAGGGGCTCCTACAGCCCAAGCGCAATATCATCGTATCATCGCTGCGGCGTGCAGCCCGACCCATACACAGTCTAGAATATGCATGTGAGCCACACGGGCAAGGTCAAGTTAGAATTCTCAGTTCCAGACATTAGGAAATATAGTTTAAGTTTTAAAGCCTTAGAATTATGACTAAACATTTCGAAACAGTGTTTAACTCAGGACTGAAATCATATAACATGCTAAGTATCATGGAAGCAGTGATAATAATCCCTAAAGGATTCCAATAATTGGCACACAGCCCAAATACATTCATAAGATCCAAGTAGGATGTTTACCAATGAATCTCTAGTCATGAACACAATATGAACATCACTCGGGATGGACTAAGCCATATTCCCCAATCACAAACGACCCCGCACTCCTCATAGAGTACGTGTCTCGCCTTAATATAGCGTGAAAGTGTTATATACCGGGATTTCAAACCCTCAGGTCATCTTCTACATCTATTACTCACCTCAAACCGGCCACAAGTCTAGTCCGCTATGCCTTTTCCTCTCGAATCAACCTCCTCGCGCGCCGAATCTGATCTAACCCACAAGGAATACATTATAATAGACTAATGAAACATAACCCAATCGAAAGAACTCGAAAAACACCAAAAATTATGAAATTCACATCAGCGGACTCCTGGTCTCGCCACGAGTCCGTACATATAAAATTTAACAAAATCGGAGTCCATTTGACCCTCCAAATTCCATTTTTACATTATAACCTCTCAAGACCTAACTTACCCCATTTTGGTGAATTTCCACTAATTACCATGATAAATCTACTATAAACTCGAATAATCAGGCCAAGGAACTTACCTCTAATCGATTCTCAGTCAAAACACTCAAAAATTCTCACCCAAAGCTCTCCAAGTCGCTCAAAAATGGTGGAGACTACCTCTTGCTCGCGGATGAAATATAACATTTAAAACCCTTCTGTCCACAGTGACTTTCACTTCTGTGGTCCCGCTTCCACTTATGCGAGACCGCTTCGGCAGCCAAAAATCCGCTTATGCGGTTCTCACTTAAAAAACCAAATCTTTGCTTATGCAACTCAAACTCCGCTTCTGCGGTTCTCTCAAAACCGCTTCTGCGATAAAATGTACGCTCCTGCGGACCCGCTGAAGCGACGATCTTCCACTTATGCGGAATTAAACTAGCCTATGCCTGACTGCTTCTGCGACCCCTTACCCACTTCTGCGGAACTGCTTCTGCGGTCCATTTCCGTAGAAGTGTAAATACTAGATGACAGCAACAACAGACCTGAAGCAACTTCAAAAACTCTCGTTTAACCACTCGAATCCACCCCGAGGCCCCCGGGACCTCAACCAAAAACACCAACACATCCTAAAACCTTATTCCAACTTATTCCAATCCTCAAAACACATCAAACAACACCAAAACCTTCAAATCACATTGAATTCAAGCCTAAGTTTCTTACAAACATCCGAATTGCACATTTAATCAAAAACCCGACCTAAACACCTCCAAATGACCTGAAATTTTACCCACATATCCAAAATAACCTAACGGAGCTACTGCAACTTTTAAAATTTCTAACTTCGCCAATTCAAGCCTACTTCTACACCGGACCTCCAATTCAAGTCACAAATCATCTCCCAAAGCTAACTGAATCGTCAAAATTCACATACGAGCCCTCTAACTCAATAGTCAACATCCGGTTGGCTTTTCCAATATAAGCCTTCCTTAAAGAGACTAATTGTCTCATTCCCTATCCAAGCCAATCCAATTCAACTCCAACACACCTAATGTCAATAATGAAACATGAAGAAGCATTAAATGGGGGAAATAGGGCTGTAATACATAAGACAACGAGTCGGGTCGTCATAGCAAGTGAGTCTTATACTGTGATCGTTCTGTCTCTTATTCGGTACCGTTCATGCTTAAACTGATGTTTCTCCATGTTGAACAAATGTTATGATATTTTTCTTGGTATTGGATATTTGTTGAGTATCGAATCAAGTTAACACTTATAAAGTGAAGTTAATTGTTAAAATGAGACTGGTTATTATTGATTCCCTTGCCGGGATGTTATTGTTTCTATTGTTTGCGTGAGGAAGAGTGTTAATGCACGAAGGGTTATGTCGTGCTATATTCTGTGAGTGTTAATGCATGAAGGGTGATATCGTGCCATGATTATGAGAGTTAATTCACGAAGGGTGATGCCGTGCCATGATTATGAGAGTTAATGCACGAAGGGTGATGCCGTGCCGTTTTTGTTATTTCTTATGGTGAGAATGAGAGTAAAAGCACGAAGGGTGATGCTGTGCACGTGTTACTATGTAATTATTTATGTTGGTTCAAATATGGTTCCCTGCACCTGGTTTAATTATTTGCTTCTATATTGAATTACTCTCAGAACCTGATATTCCCCGCAGCATGTCCTCCTTCCCGTCTTTATCTGTTAAATTCCTGTTATTATTATTTTCTTGTATATAATTTAACTGCATAGGTTCATATGATTGTCGTGTCCTAGCCTCGTCACTACTTCACCAAGGTTAGGTTCGACACTTACCAGTACATGGGGTCGTTTGTACTGATACTGCACCCTGTACTTTCTGTGCAGATTTCAGCGCCGAACCTCGTGAGTAAAGTTTGGATTGCTGCCTTCAGTCCACGGGAGAATTAAGGTGGATCTGCCGGCGTTCGCAGACCCTGGAGTCCCCTTCCCTCTATTTTAGATTTCCTGTCTCTTTTCATTCCGAGAACAAATGTATTTCTTTTAAACTAGTATTTGTAGAACTTCTTAGACGTTTGTGAATTGTGACACCAGATCATTGGGGTTGACGAGTATTGGAGTTTTTGAACTGTTATAACACTTCCGCACTTTCTATTTATTTAGCTTTAATTATTATTTATTTCTGTTTGGTTTAATTATTAATGTGTTAGAACCGTAATTGTTCGCTTGCCTGGAATTCAAGAGTTAGCGCCATCACAATCCCGACGGTGGGAAATCCGGGTCGTGACACTACGCTAAAGGGCACTATATTCTATTACATTAAAAGAGCACTACATTACAAATATGAGCATTACATTAGGGCACAAGATACCACTACAAGGAACTAAAGTCACATATTCATATATGTACAACAATAACAAATCTAAATCGGATAAAAACAACAAATTAATTTAATCATAAAATGATCATGAAAAAATATATGCCACAGTAAAAAGTTAACTGATTAGCATTTTTTTTAACAACTAATAATGATTTCTCTATTTTACTAAGTTTTTTAGCACACTAATAATATAATCCGAATAAAAAATAATAAATTAATTAAATCGCAAAATAATCACGAAATAGCATAGAGCACGGTAAAAAAAATAATAGGCATTTTTTATATATGAGTTTTAACAAAAACTAACTCGGAATACCTCAATTTTAATTTTTTGGAAACTTGAATATTTAGTGATTTGGAGCCGAAACGAGCAACTCACTACGAGATAACGCCTTAGCTAGAATGTGGGATCGAGAATCTACACTTTTATGGGACCGGTGGGCTCCACACGAGCTTTTTTTTCTTGAAAATGGGGG
>MU696675.1:5811-23613 GCA_026770625.1 Nicotiana glauca | reverse complement strand
GCGCCTAAAGCGATTAGCGTATCATTATTTTGGGTAAGGCCGTGAAATTTTGCTAAACGGCTCATCCCGAAATCTAAGTAATTTTACAAACACATATAGAGGGCCCCGCGGCTTATGTATTTTTTTTTGTCGAGGCTCGTCTCATTCATTATTTTAAAAGGAATTGCAACGTCGTGAAAATGCATCTCGAACCACGTCACAATCAATGTACCCGTGATTATCGACACATTTCGACTTCGTTGAGATTTGGATTTGGGTCACATTCCGAGTTTAGGATTTTTTTTAAAAGCGCGCCTAAAGCAACTACGCACTTCCAAATTTGCGAGGGCCATGGAAAATTCAACTAATGGCACACCTCGATTCTAATTTCAAATGATTGTACTCAACTAAAGCAAACTACGGCTATTCATAAGTTATTTTCTTTAACTACTTTGAGAATATTGTAAAAAGTCTCACAATTATGGAATTATTTGTGAAAGAAAATGGGTAACTCACGTTATTGCCCGAATAAATTATCCAAACCAATAGAATCCTATATTTTGTATATTTTCATAAACAAAACTGATGACCCCACACTCTCATACACAAAATTAGTTAATAAGCCAAAGTTACCGTGAGTCAATGGACCCGTTTTAGGGAAAACAAATACTATAACTAAAATAATGAAGCATTGACACTAGCTAGCTACACAAAAACGCAAAACTGAAATCAAAACATGTAAACACTTCAACAATAATGAGCACAAATTTGTCACACTCATGACCATATCCAACAGATCCAAACAAATCGAGGTGCAACAAAACATCAATTCAATGTAAAACATTTACAAATTAACAATTTTAACATGGTCATGCAAGCAGCAGAAATTTAAGAATAAAGAAACGAAACCTTTTATTTCTACCTATTTTTTTTTTCAACGTTTGCAACGAGAAGACGAACCTTTTATGACGATCTCAGCCTTCGACCTCTCCGGACAGAACTCGAACCAGACCGGAACCACGAATAAATGACTCGACGCTGAACCTCGACGAACTCGGACAAACAGCAGGTGGTTCGCTACTGGAACGAAGACGAAGATGAAGCAGAAGCGGGTGTCGCGGACTGTTGGTCGACGAACTGGAGTGTTTGGCTGTTGTTTGCTGGGTTAAAGACGGGCTGGCTGGGACGATGGAGATGGTTGACGACGAGGGAGACGATGGTGGACGACAGGCTGTGCGTCGTGGAGGAGGAGAACGACGAAGCAGCAGCGGCTCAGCTGCTTTTCGCTGCTACTGGTTTGGGATCGCTGGGTTCGCTGCTACTGTGGTCGACTGGTGCGGGACTGGTTCAGGCGTGAAGGAGGCTCAGTAGGGTTTTTGTGTTTTTGTTCTTGGAGAAGATGAGTGAATAGTAGTATAATGTGTATATCTTTGTCTCTTGTGCTTCAGCATCCTTCAAAAATCTGTTCAAAAATATTAACCCCTATTTTTGGTCCCTCCCCGTGTATTTTGTGTGTGTTGGTCTTGAGGAAGAAGATGAAACCGTGGGTCTTTGTATATGTTATGTGCGTGTGCATTGTGTTAACTTGTGTTAGCATGTTTTATCATGTGTTAGCATATGTATATATTCTAAAATGTGAAGTGTCCTCCATGTGTGCCCCTACGTGTGGTGAACTCGGATTATTATGGGCTAGGTCCAAAAATTAGGCCTAAAAACGGGTAGTTTGAACCCGAATATTATTCTTTGCCCGGAACCGAGAATAAGAACACGATGTTATTTAATTAATCCTACATAGAAAAATAACTATTAAAATAAGACTCACAAAAACTATTTTTTGTAATTTTTGTTTTTTATATAAAGATAAAATATAAAGTACTATTTTTGTATTTTTTTTAAGTTTATGAGAAATACATAAACTAAAATTTATATATCTTTTTTTTTGTAAATTTTTAATTTGTGACGAAATAAAGCAAAAGTGTCAAAATTAGTTGAAATAGCTATATTAGACATAAACTAAATATTTTACGCTAAAAGATGAAAAATCTTGGGGATAGTCAAAAATCACATATCTACACTAGACTATTATACTATGGATTTGATCTCATTCCTTCTAAATTAGTAGTCCTAAATGTTGTATAGTTAGATCTTCATGATAATTGAAAATCAGTACAGGAGACCTATTCAGGATAAGTCCAGGCATGAGAGCATTTTCTCAATAATAGTAAATGTAGTTCAATTCTGAAATCACGACAATTTGAGCACTAGTTTGAATCATTCTAAAATCAATGGATTGCTTTGAATTCAGGTCGCTAGCATATTTGTATACAGTATGTATAAAATCACATGGTTAATGTCTCTTAGCTTATTCATTTGTGACTTACAATTCATGACTATTGTACTCACTTCAATCTATATTCTAGTTTTTTTTTAGCCTTAATAATATTCAGGAACTCATCAATAAATAATTAGGTAAGAAAATCTGAGCTTGAGATTAGGATTAAAACAATTGATGTCTTGTTAATTTGAGTAGTGCTTTTCTTTATTACAAATTACTGAATGTATTTGAAGCAAATTTAGCATATTCTCGTTTTATTTGGTTTAAGATTTTGCTCGGTGCAAGGCTCAACAGCCTGTTTCCAACGGTTTGAGCTTCTGCTCGCCTGATGCAGGCCAAGGTCTGGTCTTTGATTCCCTTCTTGATTGGGCCTGGGCCAAAACTCGTGACTGGCCATTTTGTTGGTGTAAATCTGAGGGTAATTCCCCTTTATTGGGCTCATCTCGGAGCTCAATGGTTGGACCTTGGTGCAGAATTATGGCCAGGGTTACATTAGCCCAATAACAAAATAACTAGGGCCTTTCTTTTATTTTAAAGACAATACACAATAGAAAATTATAGTTGCTATAGGTTGACTTTTATAATAAACGAGATGAGCCTCGCTAAACAAAACAAACAAATTGCACGGCCCTCGATAAATGCTTATACAAAAATACATAGAAACTCGGGAGGACCGTTTAGTGAATTTCACGGTCTTCCCTAAAGATAATAAATGCGTAGTTGCTTTAGGCGCGTATTTTAATAATATTACCTTCCTAAATATGGGCGCACATTTATGTGACCCAAATCCAAATCTCAACGAAGTCGAAATGTGTTGACAATCACGGGTGCACTGGTGTGACATGGTTCAAGACGTATTTTCACGACGTTGCAATTCTTATTAAAAAAAAAGCGGATTACTAATAAAAGGCACATAAGTTAAAACATGTTTTGAAATCGGATAAAAGCAAATACAACAGTTGAGCGACCATGCTAGAAACACGGAATTCGGGAATGCCTAACACCTTCTCCTGGGTTAACAGAATTCCTTACTCGAATTTCTGGTTCGCGGACTATTAACATAGTCATAATCTCCTCTGTTCGGGATTCAACCGGTGACTTGGGAAAAACTCTTTTACGCCATTTTGTGTGTAGTGAAAAAGGAGGTGTGACAGCTCTGGGGACTCTGCTGGGGACATGAACCCAGAACATTTTGTTCAGGGTTCAGAATTAGAGCTTAGATAAATTGTTGTATTTGGGTATATCTGATTTTCCTACATGTTTCATGCGTAATGTGCTAAATGTTTACCGCTTTGATATTATCTGAACTGTATATAAAGTGTGCCGAAACCCTTCTCTTTTCACCTCCGGGGATGTGCTTACTGGTTGAGACTCCCTATTTTGTTAGTGTCAATACCTTAAAATAAGAAAGAGGCCGAACAAGTTACTAAGCCGGATGGCCTTTTGGTTCCCGGTACAGAGCCCCCTCCTCGACTCGAGTTGTCCGCTCGGGTACACAGTCTAGAACACATACCCAGGTTTTGAACCTAGAATAACTTGACTTCATGCCGGATCCCTAGTAGGAGCGCTTATTTGCATCATGTGCATATAACTTAGGGGACTCAACACAAGGGTTGGGTCCGTCTAGGACAGGTAACCGAAAATGAAACGACCACCATGATGCATTTTACGTGTTGCATTTATTTGTCTCGGGCCCACATGCTGACCGTCTTGAACATCGAGAATTTTTTGAAATTGAGAAAAAGTGAAAAAGAGAGAAATAGCAGTGTAAAGAATTAATTGTTTAGTTTTAGAAAAATCGATGCCCGAATGCTGTCGAAACTCTGCCAAAATTTTGAAAAAAAATGAAAAAATGGAAATGTTTTGTTTTTAATAGTTTGTTTTACAAAAATCAAAAAAATAAAAATAAAAAATAGAAAAAGAGTCTTTATTTTTGGAAATTATTTGCAGAAAAAGAAAAGAGTCTTTATTTTAGTTTGGAAAAAATAGGTTGTTTTATTATTTGTTGAAAATAAAAAAGGAAAAAAAAAGAGTCGTTATTTTGTCTTGTTTCAAAAATAGAAAAGGCAAATAGTTTGTCTTGCCACGAAAAATGAAAAAAAAAATCTTGTTTTAAAAATAGTTCATTAATTTGCCCGAATTACGCTGGTTTGATTCTCACCGGATGTGAGATACGTAGGCAACCCTCATCGGGTCCAACCACCCCTTTTGTAAAAATGGCCAAAAAATACAAAATTTTTAATTTTTATCCAATAAGTCGGGCGACGCCATTCTTGTTGAAAAATAAGCCGAATGTTCCTGAAGGGACGTCGGAAGGCTGCTTTTCTGAGGACAACCACATTTGATCATTTGTTAAAGATTTTGGCCGGTTAGCCAATGCAGCCTTAAAATCTTCACCCGAAGTGCTGAAAGGCTGTATTTGCAAAATTGGGTTTGCTTTCGAAATTTGGACTTTGACTGAAAAATAGTGTCATTTTTGCTTTTAGGTCAAAATAAGTGATTAAATCACCTTAATAAATGTGCAGGATGAGCACGATTCAAAATGAATCTTTCTCAATCATGCATAAAATCCCTTTGGAGTTATGTCTGTGGTGGAACGATTTAGGAGGCGAAGGGCAAGATGAAGTCAAGAAATATTTGAAAGGGCTTACCGGTTTGCTACAGATTGTGCCTCGAGGAGATATTATCAGAGCGTTAGTGACATATTAGGACCAGGCACATAACGTGTTCCATTTTTCAGATTTTGAGCTTACCCCAACATTGGAGGAAATAGCTAGCTACATCGGAAAAGATGAGGTTCCATTAAGGCACAAATACTTGGTTGCCTCGAGAACTGTAGCTATACACAAATTTTTAGACTCTCTGAAGATACGTAGAACGGTTCACAACGTAGATCTGGCAAATAGTTTTTGCACCCCACACTTCATATACCATAGATATAGCCACATCGGGGGATTCAATAATCCGGAAAGCAAGATATGTAGTAATGGAAACCGCCAAAAATGGGAGGAGCATAGGCGTGTCGCTTTCATGGTGGTTTTTCTGGGATTTATAGTATTTCCAAGGAAAGACGGAAACATTGACATAAAAATAGCCGGGGTCGTTAGTACTCTAATGACTCAAGACAAAAGCACTCTTGCACCTATGATATTAGCCGATATCTTCCGTGCTCTTACAGCCTGCAAGGCCGGGAAAGACTACTTCGAGGGATGCAATCTACTGTTACAAATGTGGATGACCGAGCATTTGTGCCATCGTCCTCAGTTCTTGAGCTACGGGTCTCCAGAGAAAACCTGCATAGAAGAGTTTTACACAAGGATTAAAGGGGTCAATCTGCCAGAAGGATTCACGGGTTGGACAACACACTTTCGGTCCCTCACTGCTAGTCAAATAGAATGGACATTTGGATAGTTGCCCGTTAATGAAATCATATATATGCCAGCAGCAAGGCCACATTTCCTCTTGATTGGTCTTAGAAGCATTCAGCCTTATGCCCCGTACCGGGTATTAAGACAACTCGGGAGATGACAGATAGTGCCCAAGGATGATGATCTTAGTTTGCAAGTGGTTGAGATTGGCCCCGATGGCCAATTTCCTGAAGCAAAGGTTTGCCAGGTCTGGAGCGAATGTCAATATTTAGTGGCGAATACTTGCTTCCGAGATCGAGCCAGAGAAGAAGTGTCACCTGATTATCAGGCTTGGTATAGAAGGGACGTTGCATTCAGAAGACCGACCAAAAGACCTCACCTACAGGAGTTTGCTGAATCGTGGCAAGAGCAGTGGGCCTGGTTAGACAAAGAAAATGTGTACAGGGAAAAAATAGGCGAGCTGGAAAAGCAGGTCCAAGATCTTAGGTTTGAAAATAGTGTGCAAGCTGCGGCTGACGAGGGCGAGAAAAGGAAATTGGCCAAAGAAAATGAAGCGTTACGAGCCCAAATTCAGAAAACGAAGATAGTAGCTGAAACCCCTACTAGGAGTGCCAAAGATGCAAAGCTTATAGAAAATTTAAGGCAAAAAGTAAATGATTACAGTTTCGACCTCAACAAAGCAGAAAGGGAATTAGCTGGAGTTCGAAGACAGTTGGCTAAAAATGCAGAAGAACGAGCCTGCATGATTCAGCAGCTAAGAGAAGGACATGATAATGAGGTCGCCATATTGAGGAAAAATGTCATTACCGCAGAAAATAAAATGAGCAAACAAGCAAAAGCGTTCAAGGTTGAAAGGGAACACTGCTATACATCTTTAGCGCAATTAGAAATGGATCTACAACAACTCCAGGAGTGAAATCAACAGACTTTGGAGGCCAGGGCCGAATAGATAGGGCGGTTGCTTTAGGAAAAAGGCATAATCAGAGAAAGAATCCTAGCTATTGCTCACCATATCACCAGAAAATGCCAAATGTGCGAGAATATGACTCAGACTACCTTCTTTGCCTCAGTGATGATATTTGTGAAACAGATAATGAGTGACCTAGATAGACTCCAAGAGGAACTTGCATATAGGCCCGCGGCGAGACCGAACGATGTCCCGCGGGCACCAGGAGCTTTGGTGTATTCATGATTGTCATTAGAGTCTGTATTTCATTTTTACTAGAGTGTATCAGTTATTTGAGTCTGTAATTTCATTTCGAGTCAGTCTGCATTTTCATTTTGAAGTAGAATAGTTGTTGATGGAGTTTGTAGCCCGTCTTATCATTTAGAGTCTGTTAGTTATCTTCATGCGTCAGTCTTGAGTCCTTGTATTTGAAATGCTTGCTATTAGTAAAATTGAAAATTCCAAAAACATTTTGTTTCTATTTTACATTTATTACGTTTGATCTGATTTAGGCATGGGCACAATGCGTAGGCAATCCCTATAGGATCCAACCATAGCCATATGAAAAAGGAAAATACAGTAAGAATAAAAAAATAAAAAATAAAAAGAAGAGCGGAGCAATAAAAGAAAATGGGAGAGAAAAAGAAAAATAAAAGAGAAAGGAAAATCTGCAACAAAGAAACAATGACAAAATAAAAGAAACAAGGCAAGGATAAAAGAAATACTTCATAGTCAAAGCCGGAATGACGCAAGCGGTCGAGCAAATGCATGTTAGAAACCCATAACTGCCTAGGTGTATTCATGCTCCAACTGTGCGGTTATCAATTTGATTAATGCCTAACCGCTAACAACGTTGTTGTTGATGATGAGTCCAGGCAAGTGGTTCAGTTGACTGGTATTCTGGCAACCTACCCATACAACACCCGCTCTAAAGATAAGTCAAAAATGGTCAACCAAAAGTTAGAAGCAAGCATCGTCGACCCATCTAGGGAGGAAGAAGTATTGGACGTCAATGCCATGAAAGAGGAAATGTATAAGTTGAAGCAACAGATGGCCGAAATGTACCAGGCTTGGGCAAAGGGACACCCACTACCAGCTTACCCTGCTAACCCTACCTGCATCCCACCATTAGCTCAGCCACAAGATCCTCCTACAGTTAATTCCTCTCCGGCCTGCCCTACTTACCAGCAATACTATGCAACTACTTCCCAAACAACACCACCTCCCCAACCCAAGCAAATCCCATGCCCTCCACCTTCAACCATTCCCGTGTTTGTGGCTCCTCCATCTGTCACATTACAGAGATCTTCTAGTGGACCCCTGTTTCAAACTCAGGAAACCCACTACTACCCACCGGAACCCACCTTCAAACCACCAGAACAATATCCTTACACTTCCCTTCTTGATATCTCAGCTGAAGAAGAGAAGCCTTCTAATAACACTGAGCAGGAAGAAATGATACGAAAGGTGAAAAGCTTGGAATAATCGTTCAGAAATATGCAAGGTTTAGGAGGACAGGTGAGTGTCGCTTACAAGGACTTGTGCTTGTTTCCTGATGTCCAATTTCCTGCAGGATTCAAGTTACCAAAATTTGATCTGTATGACGGACATGGTGACCCAGTAGAACATCTGTGGGGATTTTGTAGTAAGATGAGAAGCGCTGGGGGAAGGGATGTGTTATTAATGACATACTTTAGTCAAAGTCTCAGTGCTGCTGCTTTGGAGTGGTACACACGGCAATATCATGCTCGATGGTACACTTGGGATGATTTGGCCCAGGCATTTGCAAGCCATTTTTAGTACAACTTAGAGATCGTCCTAGATCGGTTCTCACTGACCAAAATTGAGAAGAAGGCAGGGGAAAGCTTCAGAGTGTATATTTTTTGGTGGAGAGAACAAGCCGCCAGAGTTGATCCTCCAATGAAGGAAAGCAAAATGGTCGATTATTTTCTGCAGGCTTTGGATCCTACTTACTATGGTCATCTGGTGTCAGTAGTGGGAAAATCTTTTAATGAGGTTGTGAAAATGGGAAGTATGGTGGAAGAAGGTCTTAAGAATAACAAGATTATGAGTTATTCGGCGATTAAAGCAACTACCCAGGACATCCAGAGCGGCACTGGAAGAGTGTTGGGAAAGAAGAAAAAGGAATATGTTATAGTAGTAGAATCAAGAGCTTGGTCCAGGGGTCCATCACCATATTATCATCAACCACGCCCCCATCCCCAAACCTACCCACAAAGCCCATATGGCCCGCCACAACATTACTATCCACCTCCAGTTCCCCACTTCTCTGTCCACCATGCCCAAACATACTCTCAACCTCAAGCACAATGGCGTGCACCCACCCTACAAAATACCTACCACACTCAAAACACATACCCACCTCCGAGAGCCTACAAAAACCCCAGTGGATCCGGTTTTCGACCCTACCCTGCTATCAAGAATGATAGGTTGCAAAAGAAGAAGACTTTCACTCCGTTAGGAGAATCTTATACCAGCTTATTCCATAGAATGAGACAGTTGGGCATGTTAAATCCAATTGAACCCAAATTGCCAAATCCTCCCCCAAGGAACCTGGATCATTCGGTGAATTGTGAGTATTGCTTAGGTGCCCCAGGGCATAATACAGAGAAGTGCTGGCATTTGAAAACGGCCATCCAGGAGTTCATTGATACCCGCCGGATTGAAGTACAGGCTCCGGAGATGCCTAATATCACTCAGAATCCATTACCCACCCATCATGAGACTCATATGGTCGAGTTAGTGCCAAACGGGGAATGCAAGAAGCTTTTACAGACCGTGATGATGATCAGGGCCAGTGAGAACAAAACAAATGAGAAATTAATCAGTGAAAAGGCATTGGTCACATTAGAACAGACAGTCAACAAACCAGTGATAGCAGTAAAACAAGAACCCCTTAAAATATCAGGAGCGGTTGTTAAGCCTGTTGTGATTGTAAAGGGCGCTCGCACAGAGCCGGTTATCATCAAACCGGTAACTCAGTCACCAGTGGTTAGTGAAAAGTCCGTCCAATGGAACTATGACCAAGTGATTATGATGTACAAGGGGAAGGAAGTTAAAGAAGAAGTTTGTGAAACTCATGGACTGACTCGTTCAGGGAGATGCTTTGCCCCTGAAGAGCTGAGAAAGGTTAAAGCTGCCAAAGACAATCCAACACCGGTAAAAAGGGCCGTAACTGAAGAAGAGGCTGAAGAATTCTTAAAGAAAATGAAGGCGCAAGATTATTCCATTGTAGAACAGTTTAGGAAAACCCCGGCGTAGATTTCACTGTTGTCTCTATTGATTCATTCGGACGAGCATCGCCGGGCATTGATGAAGATTCTAAATGAAGCCCATGTTCCAGATAAGATCTCTGTAAATCATCTGGAGAAGATACCGAATAAGATTTTCGAGGTCAACAGGGTTACATTTTCCGATGATAAGTTGCCTTTAGAGGGTACTGAGCATAATAGGGCACTTTACCTCAAAGTGAAGTGTGAAGACTCTGTAGTTACTCGAGTATTGATTGACAACGGGTCTAGCGCAAACATTTGCCCTCTCTCCACCCTGGAAAGGTTAAAAGTGGACAGTGAGAGAATCCAGAAGAATAGCATCTGCGTGCGAGGATTTGATGGAGGGGGAAAGGACACGGTCGGGGACATTGTGTTAGAACTGACAATAGGACCAGTTGAATTCACAATGGAGTTCTAAGTGCTCGACGTGGCTATTTCTTACAATCTCTTATTGGGTCGGCCTTGGATTCATGCCGCAAAAGCTGTGCCGTCTACCTTGCATCAGATGGTCAAATTCGAATGGGACAGGCACGAAATTGTTGTGCATGGAGAGGATAATTCATGTAATACTATTATGCCTTTCGACGAAGCTGAGGATGACAAAGGCTCATGGGTTTACCAAGTCTTGGACACAGTGTCAGATGCCAAAATTCTAGAAGGAGAATGTATTCCTAGGCCTAGAGTAGCTGCTGCATCTGTCATGGTGGCTTCAGAAATGATAAAGAATGGATTTTTACCAGGAAAAAGCTTGGGTGCCTCGTTACAGGGCATCATACAGCCGGTATCCCTTCCTGGAAACTTGGATACTTTCGGATTAGGCTTTATGCCCACTACTGCTGACATAAGGTGAGCTAAGCAAATGAAAAAGAGAGCATGGACCCTTCCAAAACCCACACCCCGCCTATCCCAATCCTTTGTCCGGCCTGGTACTAAGAGGCGCCCAACAACGATAGTGCTTCATTCTATAATAAGGGAACCCGACAATGAGCTGATGGAAAGGTTTGAAAAGCTGTTTTATGAGGTGAATATGATGGAAGTAGGAAAAGTTCCAAGCAAAGCAGATGTGCAGTTCGCGGGGGCCCGTGCCAAGCTTAATAATTGGGAAGCTACTCCTCTTCCTACCCGGAGGGAGTCATGGTAGTTAGTTTTGATTTTCATTTCAGTTTAATCTGGATTATTTCCAAGGTTGTAATTCGGATGCTATGTTCCGTCCGTTTGGAAGAGTGAAACCTTGTTATCTTACAATTTTAATGAAATGTAATTTCCTTTCTTTTTCATTCCTGATAGCCTTTATTTTGTCTTTCTTTTCTTTCTTGTACAGTCCCTTTTATGCTGGTATCACTGATGTGTCATGCATGTGGAGTCTTAGGCCTAGTCTTGATTACCAATCTAACTCCGAAATAATAATAGAAATTGAGTGTGATGACGAGGTAGAATATGATGATGAGGAAGCCTTTGAAGAAATCAGTAAAGAATTAAGTCAATTTGAGGAAAAACCCAAACCTAATCTGAAGGACACATAGGCAATCAATTTAGGGGATCAGGAGAATGTTCGGGAAACAAAAATAAGTGTCCATTTGGAGCCTCCGCTCAGAGAAGATATAATCAAAGCACTGCTTGAGTACAAAGATATTTTTGCGTGGTCATATGACGATATGCCGGGTTTAAGTACCGATTTGGTGGTCCACAAATTGCCTACCGACCCAGCATGCCCTCCTGTCAAACAGAAGTTGAGGAAATTCAAAACAGATATCAGTGTGAAAATCAAAGAAGAGGTCACCAAGCAATTTGATGCAAAGGTCCTCCGGGTCACCCGGTACCCCACCTGGTTAGCTAATATTGTGCATGTACCAAAGAAGGATGGGAAGACCAGAGTGTGCGTTGATTACCATGATCTCAATAAGGCGAGTCCAAAAGACAATTTCCCACTGCCAAATATCCATATATTGATTGACAACTGTGCCAAACATGAGATTGGTTCCTTCGTGGATTGTTATGTGGGTTATCATCAGATTTTGATGGATGAGGAATATGCGGAAAAGACGGCATTCATCACGCCTTGGGGAACGTATTGTTATAGAGCTATGCCATTTGGGTTGAAGAACGCAGGGGCAACATATATGAGGGCGATGACCACCATGTTCCATGATATGATACATCGGGAAATCGGAGTCTATGTAGATGACGTGATTATAAAGTCGAGAAAGCAGTTTGATCATGTCAAAAACCTGAGGAAGTTTTTCCAGAGACTCCATAGGTACAACCTTAAACTTAATCCAGCGAAGTGTGCATTTGGAGTTCCGTCGGGGAAGTTGTTGGGGTTTGTGGTAAGTCGACGCGGTATTCAGTTAGTCCCGTCCAAAATCAAAGCCATTCAGGAGTTACCGCCACCAAGAAGCAAGAAAGAGGTGATGAGTTTGCTCAGCCGGTTGAATTACATCAGCAGGTTCATTGCCCAGCTTACAACGACTTGAGAGCCTATCGTTAAGCTGCTTAAGAAAGATGCTGTAGTCAGATGGACGGATGAATGTCAAGAAGCATTTGACAAGATTAAGGAGTATTTGGCCAGTCCACCTGTGTTGGTTCCGCCAGAGCCGGGAAGACCCTTGATCCTCTATTTGACAGTTTTGGATAACTCTTTTGGTTTTGTACTGGGGCAGCATGACGTCACAGGAAAGAAAGAGCGGGCGATTTACTACCTCAGCAAGAAATTCACATATTATGAGGTAAAGTACACTCAGCTCGAGAGGACGTGTTGTGCTTTAACCTGGGTAGCGCAGAAATTGAAACATTACTTGGCATTATATACCACATATCTCATCTCGAGGTTGGACCCATTGAAGTATATTTTTCAGAAGCCTACGCCCACAGGGAGGCTCGCAAAGTAGCAAATCTTGCTTACGGAATTTGACATTGTCTACGTAACCCGGACCACAACGAAGGCACAAGTAGTGGCTGATCATCTAGCCGAGAACCCAGTTGATGATGAATATGAACCTTTGAAGACATATTTCCCTGATGAGCAGACAATGCATGTCGAGGAATGAGAACAAGACGAAAAACCGGGATGGAAGTTGTTCTTTAATAGGGCTGCCAATACCAAAGGTGTCAGGATAGGAGCAGTACTTATTTCTTAGACAGGGCAACACTACCCTGTTACAGCTCAACTACGTTTCTACTGCACCAATAATATGGCTGAATACGAGGCATGTATCTTGGGTTTGAGATTGGCTATAGACATGGGTGTCCAGAAGATCTTGGTCATGGGCGACTCGGATCTTCTGGTGCATCAGATTCAGGGAGAATGGGAGACGCGAGACTTAAAGCTCATACCGTACCGGCAGTGTTTGCATGAACTTTGTCAGCGGTTTCAGTCGATAGACTTCAGGCATATCCCAAGGATTCATAATGAAGTTGTTGATGCCTTGGCCACTTTGGCATCGATGTTGCATCATCCAGATAAGGCGTACGTGGACCCGTTGCAGATTCAGGTTCGAGATCAGCATGCCTATTGTAACAGGGTGTAGGAAGAGCTTTATGCTGAGCCGTGGTTTCATGATATCAAAGAATACCTCAGGATGGGAGTATATCTGGTACATGCCACAGGAGATCAAAAGAGAGCCATTAGACGCTTAGCGAGCGGATTTTTCTTCAGTGGAGGAGTGTTGTACAAAAGAACTCCAGATCTTGGTTTATTGAGGTGCATGGATGCTACACAAGCTACAGCTATCATGACCGAGGTACATGCAGGAGTCTGTGGACCTCATATGAGTGGATATGTATTGGCCAAAAAGATTCTTCGAGCAGGGTATTATTGGCTTACTATGGAACGAGATTGTATCAGTTTCGTGCGCAAGTGTCATCAGTGCCAGGTACACGGAGACTTGATTCACTCTCCACCGTCTGACTTTCATACAATGTCGGCGTCATGGCCTTTCATTGCTTGGGGAATGGATGTCATTGGGCCTATCGCGCCAGTGGCATCAAATGGGCACATGTTTATTCTGGTTGTGAGCACGTGATTTTTGCCCTAAAGCAAATTATTCCAAAAGTTTCAAATAATTGATTTCCTCATTATTTTACAATTTTTTGCAAATTTTGTAGAGTTTGGTGTTAATTGATTGCATGATAATTCATATAAAATATAAAAAAAATACAAAAAATATGCATTTGCATTTAGGAATTTAGTTTCACATTTTAGTATTAATCATGTATTAATTTGTTTTAGAACAAAACATTGAAAAATCACAACAATGGTTCACTTTTGCATTTTTATTATTTTAATTGCGGAATTGTTGCGAATTAGTTTTCCCAGTAATTTTAGGCATTAATTGGTTAGTGTAGTTTCTATTTCTATTTTTTCCACCTTCATAAGAAATCAGAAAATTGATACAAAAAAACAAAATTAAAAAATGAAAACAAGGAAAAAGAGAAATAAAAGGAAAGAGTGAGAATGGGTCATTAAAAGACCAATTGGGCCATTTCAATCAAACACACCAGCCCAAAGCCACCCGGAACTGGCCCAAAATTTTCCTTAGCCCGGTCTGCCCTCAAAACGACATCGTTTCAGGGCAAATTAATCATGTCCATCCGTTTTATTTGATCCAACGGTCCTTGATCATTCTTGTCCAAATAATATAACTGTCCGAAAAAACCTAATTAAACCTAAAAACTATCTCCTTCATCGTACCCCCACCCCTTCCCCTGTAACACACCTGCGCCGCCCTAGCCCCATCGTGTCTCCACCGTAACGCCACCGTCCGCCGCCGGCCGAAAATCACCGCCGGCGGCGGCAGAGCTCCAATGACACCCAAAAATACGCCCCTGAATCCTCTCCTTCTCCTCTTTTCAAAACTCCAAACATCACTCCTCAAATCCAAGCCAAACTCTTCGAATTTCAAATCGAAAATCCGGTGAAAACCCTAACTCATCCAATAATTCCCAAATTAACACCATACAACCCCCAGATCTTCCTCACCCCTAATCTTTGACCAAAATCCCTCAAATCCGAGTAGAAGGGCTCGAATCGTAGATCTAGGGTTTCAAGGTCGAAACCGTTTTGAAGATTTTTCAAGTCGAATGATTTCAGGTTAATATTATAGGTCTATTTCTTACAAAATGGACGTATAATATTTAACTTGAAGTTAAATTCGAAAATGATTGAAGACTAAAAAAGCAGTAAGTTTCTTTTCAAAATTAATTCTGTTTCTTTAGTTCTTACTGTTTTAGTACTAATTAAAATTAGTTTTAATTCTGTTTTAGTTCTTAGTTCTTAATTGATTAGTTTTAATTTGTTCCTACTGTTTTAGCATTAATTAGAGTTAGTTTTAATTCTGTTCTTGGTTCTTAATTAATTGGTTGTAGTTTGTTCTTACTATTTAGTATCAATTACTGTTTTTAGTATTAATTCGGTTTTGTTTTAATTCTGTTTGGATATTGTTTGGCTCGATTAATAGTTTGATAGTTTAATTAGTTTACTTCATTGATTGTTCCTTAATTCAGTAGTTAGAATTAGTTGTTTGGTTATAGCTGAATAAGCTGACCCCTGGTTGATTAACTTTGGTTAGTTTGAACTAGGGTTAGTTAGTTTTAGTGTAAAGGGTTTGGTTGGTTAGTAATTTCAGGGGGGTATTCAAGGTTACTGTGGGCAATAGAAATGGCTCAATTTGGTTAAGACTAGTAATTTCAAACTATTAGAACGGCATTTTAGGCATAAAAAAGGGTAGTTTCTTTAGGAATAGTAATTTCAAAGTAAGAGTAAGGGTAGTTTAGGTTTTTCATAGCTAAAAAATACCCTAGGGCCTTCTAGACGGGGGCCTTAGTGTAAGTTTTCTGCATTTTTATGCAGTATCGTGGGTAACAAGTCATAAAGATAGGGTCCAATAGCCAAATTTTGAAATTAAAAGGGAGGGAAAATGAGTAAAATATCCAGAACATTCTGTCCCTCATTTGTGCCTATAAAAAGGCATCACTATGCCTTGAACAACAAGTTTGGCACCCTAAAATTCTCCCCAAAAATATCTGCCACGTTTCAGATCTGAAATTAAAATTTCAGATCCCAATTTCCTCTTCTAAATTTGAATTCCTTCCAAAAAATCCAAAAACATTAGAAAATCAATAGAAAAGCCAAAAATATACTATTTTCATTGAAAGTTTCAGCTTAATCTTAGCTTTAGAGTTCTGATTTTGCTGTTTGAAGATCAGCGATCATTTAGAACAAATTTGAGTAGTTTCAGGGGTTCAATTACCCTATTTTGGCTAGTTTTACTGTGCTTTTGATTGCTGAAATATCCAGAATCGTTTTTGAGATCATCTCTCATAGTTTTGGGATTAAATAAGTTGGTGTTTGGTTGAGATTTGCTCTTTTGGAGTTTCACAAGTTTTAAAGTTCAATTTCGGATCTATTTGGGTGCATTCAAGTAGTTTATGGTTGAATCTTAGTTCTAACTGTTTTTATCAAATCCTCTTGGATTGTTGAATTGGTTTTGGGCTGTATTGATCTCTGTTGCTGACCTCTCCTCGTTCTGTCGTGATTCAGGTACACGCTTTAAGGCTTTCAAGTCTATAGAAACGGAGTAAAGAATTGTGTGAAGCTGATCTCTGAATTTCTTTGTTTTACATTGAATTTCATATGCAAATAATTCGTTTATTAGATGTTTCATAACTTTTGTATATTGGATTGATTCTGTATGTATAACTGGACTGGCTGAACTGGATTGTGTAAACTGATAGCCTATTAGTCTCTAGCTTAGATTTGGCATAGTAGTGTTCATGTATTTTAGTATTGTGATGTCCTAAACTCTAGGAAACAGAAATATTTCATGTACTGTCATGTTGAATTCAATTTATGACAATTCGAGGTCTATAGTTAACACTAATAAATCACTGGAATTAAACATTAAATATCAGTTCTGGACTAAGTTGAATTGATTAATGATTTGATAGTTAAACGGATAAGTTTGGACGTAAAAATTTTCTCACGATAGCGTTTGCATAATCATGTGCTTCGTTTGTTAGGAGAATGCATAGTTGTACCTTTCCATTTTGATTCTTAGTTGAAACAAAACTAGATTTAAGGCTACGAATGCCATTAACTGCTACTGTTAATTCCACTGGAATATGATAAGAAACAGAAGGAAAAGTGATTATTTAGTATTGGGTTTAAGTAGGATAGTCATGGGCCTAGAGACTTCTGAAATAACAAAGCTAGGCTATTTTCTAAATAATTGGTTACTCCTGTTAAGCTCTGGGCCAAAATTGAGGCCCAAAAGTATTGCTGAAGCTTGGAGTGAGAATCAAGTACAGTAATACTTAAAATTAAATAATTAGGAATATGGGAAATTAATTCATAAATATAAAATTGAGTTTTGAATTAGGTAGCGGGTTCAAGCTAAAAGGGTCTTCCCTTTTGTTTGTATCCGGACTTGAATTTGAGACCTGAATTTATATTCATGGATTAATTGATCCTTAGAAACAAAAAAAAAATAGAAAATTTAGTTACTTAAGTTTGGCCTTTTAATAAATAAAAATGAGACGAGCCTCGCCAAATTAAATATACAATTGCGGAGCCCTCATTAATTGTTTAATTTCAAAATACTTAGAATTCGGGATGGGCCGTTTAACAAATTTCACGGCCTGCCCAAAAGATAACAATACGATAGTCACTTTAGGCGCGCTTTAAATAATCTTACATTCCTAAATTCGGGTGTACATTTCATGCGACCCAAATCCAAATCCAAAAATGTTGAATATGAATGTGTTGAGGATCCGGGTGCATTTCATGTGACGTGATCCGAAAATATATTCTTAAACGACGTTCACTTTCTCGAATAAATAATAATTGACAAAAGTGGTAAATAAAATTGCACTGTAGGTTAACAT
>MU696668.1:0-10660 GCA_026770625.1 Nicotiana glauca | reverse complement strand
ATTGAGTGGGTCTAAAGGTAGCAGTTGTTAGGTTGACTCTCTGTGGATTCGACCCTGGGCGTAATACTCGGGTTTTATTTGCAACGTCCGCAGAATCCTATTTAGAGGATATACTTGGGCGTGATCACTATACATATATTTAACTTGTTTGTTAGTCAAATATCTTTACATAAAATACGATTGAAAGGAGTATAACTTTTTGGCTGTTTGAAAACATTACCTCCCTTATTAAATTATATGTAACATTATTACTATTTAAAAAATTAAATAGGGTTTTTAATCATAATTTTAAAAAAAATTAAATATTAAAATTAATATTTGTTATGGCTTATAGTATTTTTATGTAACTTCAAAATATAAACTCTATTTTTCAAAAACATAAGAGACTGTAAAAATTTACATGACATGGGCAGCAAATATATTGAAAGATCAATGATCCCGAAGACACTACAAGGAAAATTGAAATTTACTACGAATTTCGTCTCCAATCTGTCGTTAAATCGCTTGTAACGATTATAATTTTTTGATAATTTGTAGTTAATCCGTCACTAATAGAATTATCGATCAATTTTTCTGTTTAGCTATAGAAATTGTCTGTTGCTAATTCCTGTTGTATTGGTCAAAATTTAATTACTGCAATCGGCCTGATCAATATCCCGTCCAAGCGACGAGATAATGAAGGACGACACGGTTTGCTCCAAAACCCCGTACTCATAATATTCGCCATAACAAAGAACGACACTCAGGGAACGACGAAAGCTGCGAGTTTTTAATGACCCATAGAGAGAATTCCATATAGAAGAGGAGTCTCTCAAGAAAAGGGGTTTTTTTTTCTCTCTCTCTGCCTTCTCCTATGTAATCTTCTTAGCTAGCGTTTGGCCATAGATCCCAAATTTGTTTTGAAAAATCTGATTTGGGTGAAGTTTGGTTTGAAGATGAAAATCTGTTTGGACATACGTTTTCAACATTTTATATTTTACAACTTTATTTTGGAAAAATATATATATAATTCTCAAGTTTTGGGATTTTGGCCAAAAATCAGCTCAATAGCTGATTTTGGAATTTGAAATTTGGGATTTGGGATTTGGCCAAAATATGGGCAAAATTTATGGCCAAACATGAGTTTTGAAAATAAATTTCAAATTTATTTTGGCAAAATTCATGGCCAAACGGGGCCTTAGAAAGAGGAGCCTTCCATGGAAGACAAAAAACAATGATCTTCATGGATTAATGAATGAAGAAATGTAAAATACAATGAGATTGATCTATTCCTATTTCATTTTATGCTTTACTCTCCTATTCGTTTATAGATCTAGAGGTTATTAGCCTTGACTAAGATTTGCCCATATATTTTCTTTGATTGATTTGTAAAAAAAATTTCAATATGTATTGAGTCAAACACATATTTTTTAGTAGTAAGTCCTTGTGTTCCGGAAAAAGGTCATATCATGCTTATGGATTAGATAAAACACTGTACTTGGATCCCAAGATATCCCCATTTGGGCTTTTATGTTGCATTTATTATTGTAAAAATAACACGGGCTAGCCAATTTTCGGATTGGTCATTCGAAAATAGTCGGCATTTGAAAAGTCGTTAAAAAATAACCACTATTTTGTTGCAACACGGAAAGTTCCAGCATAATATACTGGAGATTATTTTACATGTGTATGAACTTTCAGAATATTATGCTGAAATTCCAACACACAGAAAGTTCCAGCATAATATACTAGAGATTGGAGCACTTGTGTATGAGTTTCTAGCATATTATGCCGGACCAAATATTATACTGGAACTCCAGTATATTTTATGCTGGAATATTTTGAACAGTATTTTCGTTCAGATTTATCTTTACATAAAAAGTAGCTAAATTTTGATTACTTTCGAAATTGTGGCTATTTTCCAATAACCACTTGTACATCCGGGTGTTTTTCAATTTTAGCCTAATATAATTCGTTTTACTAGCGTTAGAAAATTTATTGTAATTTTAATAATGTTTTAACATTTTAAAATATTGTAAGAATGTTAGTAATAAGAATTTATTTGATTGGTGCGCATGCCCCACAAAACAAATAGTACGTCAAAATCTCGGCTTTACTGTCTGTCCTCTTCATTTTTCTTCAACTTTTGCTTTACTTTCTCGTTACCTTTGTTTTTTGGTTTCCATTTTTGTCTCTTTCCTCCAATTTTCTTTGCTTGACTTTAATTGATTAGTTTACTGACTCACTCTGCATTTACTTCAAATCATACCCTTTTAGAAATCTGAGAGATATTCTCATGTTCAGACAAATCTTCTCTGACTTTTTGACCAATTAATTAAGCAAAAGCAAGAAGTTATTGTAAATGGAGTGGGAAAATCAGCAGCAGCAGCCACCGCAGACGGTGGAGGATATGAACGGCGCCGCCGGAGGAGGAGGAGGAGGGATGTTTGTAAAAGTAATGACTGATGAGCAAATGGAAGTGCTACGTAAGCAAATTGCAGTGTACGCTGTAATTTGTGAACAGCTTGTTGATTTGCACAAATCCATGGCTTCTCAACATGATCTTGCTGGTCTCTACTCTTCTCTTTCTCTCTCTAATTATTGTCTATACTTTACCTTTTATATATTCGTTTTTTTTTTCGAAATCTGATTTCTTATGAGTTTGGAAGATTTTTCACCTAAGATATTACTACGCGTAAGGTTCATAATAAGTGAGATTAGTAACTCGAAAAAAATAAGTGACTTAACTTATTACAAAAGCCAAAGGTTTTACAGCTTGTTTGGACGGTTGTTATATATACAATATTTGGATAGGTTATATTATTTGTGTTTCATGGTTATATGCATTAATAATATGAAGAATAAACTTGCAATATTATTAAAACAAATATGAGGCAGAATTATTTTATAAAAAGGTAGGGTAAAAGATAAAATATGATTATTATTTAATAATAAGGAAGAGCAAGATGAGAGAAAATACAAGGTAATGACGCGACCACACGAAATCGGTCGTTGCATAAAGCGACACTTTTGGTCGTTACGTAATGACGGATTTAACGATACGATACAATAAAATTTAAGTTAAATAGTGTAGTAACTTTTTTTACATTATCAGTTTATATAAGTTAAATTTTCTTCTTTTTCTGTATCTCTACCTCTAGTAAAGATTTAACCTATATACATTGCGTGTAAAAGTACTTAATTTAGTTTAATCTATTGTATTAGGTATTTTGTATTATTACCATGTTACTAATTTCATTTTTTTATGAATATTGCTTTAATTATCTTTTATCTGATTTAATATTGTAAACAGAGTACTTTTTAACTCTTCTAGTAATTGAGTTCAAAAGGTTTACCCTAAAATAAATAAGAAGGTTGTTTCAAAAGTATTACTTCTGTAGCTGCATAATGCCCTAAATATTTTTTTGCATCTCTTGGTTAAAGGCTGTCTAAGTTCATAATTCAACTTAAATGCCCTAAATATTAGGGGTGTGCATTCGAATCGATTTATCGATAAATCGAATCGATTAATTGTTATCGGTTTATCGATTTATCGATTTCGATTTCGATTTTGTCCTCTTCAGTTATCGGTTTACCGATAAGAAATGGAGTACTAAAATTTTTTTTTTTTTTTTTTTTACCCTTATTCTATAATACCATTTCCTTTACCCTAAGTCCCTAACCCTATTATTTCATCTACCACATTTAAGGAATGATCATATTTAAAGCTCAAGGGAATGATGTTCAAATTAATGGAAAATAGAATTAGCCGTGATGATGTAATTTTTTTTTTATACCGTTGGAGTGTTGGTGGCATACATTTGATCCCTTACTTTAGTTTCGTTGCATGTGTTTGTTGACACAATTTTTATGTAAAACGGTGTTTGCCTTATTTTAGCTTCTTTTAGTAAATATTAGTTAGGCGTGTTTATAGCGATATACTTTCTGTGGAATCCCGCAAATTTTCTTATTGGTGTAATCGATAACCAAATCGATAAGCCTCAAAAATCGATAAATCGAAATCGAAAAAATCGAAACCTTATTGAAACGATAACGATAAGCATATGTACAAATCGATAATCGATAAGGGTCAAAATCGAATCGATAAATCAAATGCACACCCCTACTAAATATTCTTGCACCTTTTTCCTTTTAGAGTTTTAGTCTTTAGTATAGAATCTTACTCTGACAATAGTAAAGGTTATTTTGATTTACTGAGTTGTCATATAATTCTTTACCTTATGTTGTTGTTGTATGTTGTACACTTATGCCAACATTATTTTATTCAGTTATTAATAAGTACTCTCTCTGTTCCGATTTATGTGGCATCGTCTCGATTTCAAGAGTCAAATGAGTTTTTCTTTGACTGCAATTTTCTCATATGCCTTTGAATATTTTGAATGTTAATTATTGCATCTTATAGTACTTTTTATGTAGTTTTCAAATATATAAATTTTATTTTTAAAAATATTAAAAATTCAATGTTCGAAGTTATGTTCAAAATTAAGAAGTTTGACTCTGGAAATCCGAATTGTATCACTTAAATTGGGATAGAGGGAGTAAATAGGAGTAGTCTTGGAAGAGCTTAATACAAATATCCTTATTAATAAAAAAGAAGTATTGGAGGAGCTCAATTTTGTTGTTGTCGCTAGGGGCGGAGCTAGTAGCCGACTGTACGGCTTCGACTGAACCCAATAGCTTTAGTTCAAAGCCTATACTTGTATTAAGAAATTCACTAATTATGTACAAAAATTAAATTAAAATCCAGTTACTAACATCTAATGTCGCTATTCTAAATTTTATAATCCATAAAGTTCAAATCCTAACTACGCCTCTCGTTGCCGCTCCATTTAAGCTTTGTATAAACAAATTTATCTCTATGAATGTACAACACACATTTTCATTCAATTCCTGAACTGAATTAATTTGTGAAAACTTGAACAACATGCTATTCCTGCTACCTCAGGAACCAGGCTGGGGAATCTATATTGTGATCCACTTATAACATCAGCTGGACACAGAATCAGTGGCAGACAACGTTGGACGCCAACGCCCGTGCAACTTCAGATTCTTGAACGTATTTTCGATCAAGGCAATGGAACACCAAACAAGCAAAAGATCAAAGATATGACTTTTGAATTATCTCAGCATGGACAAATTTCTGAAACAAATGTTTATAATTGGTTTCAAAATAGACGTGCTCGATCGAAAAGGAAACAGCAGGGTGGTGGTGCAACGAACAACGTTGAATCAGAGGTGGAGACAGAAGTCGAATCGCCTAACGAAAAGAAGACAAAGCCAGAGGATTTGCTGCAATCTTCCTACGTGCCAACTTCAAGGGGTGAAGAGGGTAGTTCAAATCCAGCTGGAAGTTTTGATCAATTGTCCTTCTATGCAATGTCTAATCCAAGTATGTTTTCATTTTCTTCTAACATTATATTTCCTGTAATATCAATTTTTTAGGAGAAGGGTAAAATTTTTTTTTTTGATCCTTTATTATAGGAAATATCTTAATTCTATCATCGGTTATACTTCGGATTTGGAGTCATTCATACCCTTGCAGTGAGAATCATCTCTTCTCTTTTCTTCTTTGACGGACTCTAGCGGAGTTCTAGCATAGACCAGTATAACGGAGGATGATTTTAAATCATAGTCAAAAGTAAAGTAGTAAATATGTATATTTTTCACGAAGTATTTTGATATGTGAAATCCATCTACTCCATGCTAGAGCTCCGTTAAAGTGAAGGGCAAATACGAGATGATATTCGGATGGCAAAGATATGAATGACCCTTAAGTATAATGGAGAGTAAAATTAAGATATATCTTACAGAGATAGATTAAGACCTTTTCCTTCATTCAAGTTTAATATTGCTCCAATTTCTATTAGACATCTTAATATTGTACCAGATCCAGACCCGACCCTGTTCTTGATTTACCCAGCGTCGCGTCCCATGTTATGTTTTACACTCTCTAGATATCCAGCCCTATATGTGTGAAGGATGTTAAGCATTCCACGTTGGTTGAGGGAATGAGTTGTTTTCTCCTAATATATTCTTGGACAATCCTCATGAACTAGCCGTTTTAGTTGAATTAAGCCTAAGTTCATCGTTTTAACAATTTTCAGCAACAAACGAAAAATGTGATCGAACTTGAATTACAACAATAACAACCATCCAGTGAGATCCCACATGTGGGGTCTGGGGAGGGTAGTGTGTACGCCTACTCCGGAGGAGTAGAGAGGCTGTTTCCGGTAGACCCTCGGTTCAAGAAGTAATCGAACTTGAATTATGTCTAATATATATACGGATTGTCCCCTTCCCTTTTGATTATTTCTGAAGCATATGTTATGAAAATGGATCTGCAGGAATGGACCAGCTAATAGAAAAGATGGAAGAACCAACTAGCTATCATCCATATTTACACGCAGAAAATTATGACATGGCCAGCTAATGGCGAATTATATGAAAACTTTGATTGAAACTAGAAGCAAGTCAAAATCTTGCCATAGTTTCTGATCTTCATTTTGGCAATTGATGCTGATTGTATTTGAAGAATGTCTTTGTTTCTGGAGATCTGTATCTTTTGAACATGCTTATATATAAATTATAGTATATATACATTGTACATACTACTTGATATACGTACTGATATTCCAGCTTTGCAAGATTGCACTGTTTCTTGAATCAGTTTGTGTGCTCAAACCTACAATGTGAATGGTTAAGATGTATATGAGACCTTTGCACATGTGAATGGTTAAGATGTATATGAGACCTTTGCACTTTGGTAAAAGATCTTGATGGTTACTTTATGAACCAATGACTATTGATTCTCTCATTGAGGAATTAGGTACGTGTCGCCCTTACTTTTTAGTGAGTTACCTTAAACATTACTAACTAATTCACTATGTCCGCTATCGAATACCTAGGCAAGATAGAAAGTCTCTTTTATTGTTAGGCTTCCCTTCATTATCTTACTCTGACCTCTTTTAGTACAGGTGGTGGAATTCCCCGACATCTGTACTTAGCGGGAGATAATAGGTACCTAGTGAAACAATTTGAGGTGTGCTCAAGCTGGTGGAACACTATCGCTATGAAAAACAAATCTGTCATGAGCAATAGAAAGCACTCGTTAGGTTAAAATTAGTTTGAGGGAGGTAAGAAAGCTTCTGATATTTACCAATTACACATAACATCAGCAGATGGTAGTTGAACAAATCAATGGACTATTCTTTAAAATGGCTTCCTCTCTAATGTTTCAAGAGTCACAACTTCATTATAAAAAAGAATAAATACACATAAAAGACAGGTCTCAGGCCATAATATATTGTTTAAACTTAGTACTAATAAGAAGAGAACCAAATAGTCATTTGATCAAACTCTGACCTTATCATAAATCTCACTGAAATTCCATAATTGTACAAAGCCTATTATCAATAGCCTTCAATGGAAACAAATTTACAAGTGGTAGGAAGGAAAAAAAAAATGGACAACTTACTCTTTTGGTAGGGAATTAATAATTATTAACACCCTCCTCTATAGTAAATTAAATTCCAATCTTAACCATAATAAGATTTCAATTTTCACACAAAAAGGAAAACAAACAGTTCTAAGATCTCTATTGCTTCATTTTACTGTTCTCGAACCGACGGTCTTCTGGAAAGAACCTCTATACCTTCATACGGGTAAGGTCTGCGTACACATTATTTCAATGGATTTGGTGTCATTGTTGTGTTCTAAGCCTTGGCTCCAAAGATCTCCAGCATAGAAGAGAAAGTTCCATACACTGAAAAAACTGTAGCTATTACAATAATTGCACCATCACAAGCCAAACCATGCCATCTTAACTCATCTTTGAAAACAATCAAATGAAACAAAGCAGGCAATACAAAGCCAAGAATAATACACACACTGCTCCCAACAAGTGACAAGAAATCAGCAAAATTTGGTACCAACAATGCCACAATTGTCACTACTAAAACCATAATCCATCTTATCCAAAGACAATACCTCCCTTCACAAAATCTCCTTTCCATTACTTCATATACTGGATTCATCATAAGTGGAAATGTAAAGAATAAATTTATACAAAGACCAATTTGAACTAAGCTGCTAAGCCAACCTTGTCCAAGATTAGTAGTAATTATATCCTTTGTCTCTTCACCAAAAGCAAAATAGCCTAATACTCCAAAAGCACCATATATTAAAGATATTAAAGCCATTGACAAACCCAAGATTTCACCAAATTTTGCCTTGTTTTTCATCTCAGCTTCTAAAGGCAAAACCATTCCCACACCTTCAAATGCATAAACAGCTACACCAAGACCATAGAAAAACACACTAAACCCACCAAAAGCTTCAAGAACATGACTACTTTTGAGATAAACCATCACATCTTCAACCATAACTACACCCATAGCTCCTAATTCAACAACATCAGCAAAAATACTCAACGGGGCTAAAAGGGTAAGACTAGGAATTGAATTCAACCCCAACTGAAATGGAAAACAGCTCCAAATATACACTGTTTTAGGTGGAAATCCCAAGATTTTATGACTTGGATTTGACTTGGAGTAATTAAAACAATATGCTAAAGTATTAGCTATGAAAATCATGTAACTGATACAAAAACCAGCTTGTGATAACACAATCATAGCATCTACAGCAAACCTACCAATAGGTCCACAAACAGCAAATCCCAAATCACCAAAAGATGAGATTTCTGAAGTTTTAAGATGGGATTCAATTTTTCTTCTTGAAAATACAAGAAGCATCATACAATGGTAAGTTAAAAAGGCTACTGAAAATAGCATAATAGCCCCCATTATCCATCCTGTTCTTTTAAAAGTATAAGGAAGGCCAAGAACTCCAGCTCCAACTATAGCTATAAATACATTAGCAAAAGTTTTGGATGGTGAAGAAAGGTGTTGATTTTTGGCTAAAAGGGGTGTATCTTCCCTAGGGATTTGTAAAACATGAGAGGATGAACTTGCTTTATTATTTTTGCCAAACCCCATTTGGTAAAATCTTAAATTTTTAATCAAGAATCACAATACAAGTGCAAAAATCAGATAAAGATCAAGACTTTTATATCAAGATTATGTCAAATTTGAGTGAAAATAGTGAATATGTGTTTTTCGAAAAGGGAAAAAGTTTTGAACTTTGCTTATGGTTTTTGCCTCTGCTAGAATCAAGACACTAATACAAGTGCAAACATCAGATAAAGATCAAAACTTTATTTCAAGATTACCTCAATTTTGGGTGAAAATTGTGAATATGTGTTTGAAAAGGGAAAAAGTTTTGAACTTTGCTTATGGTTTTTGCTTCTGCTAGATTAATCAAGAATCTCAATCCAAGTGCAAAAAACAGAGAAAAATCAAAACTTTTTTTTCAAGATTACCTCAAATTTGGGTGAAAATTTGCTTATGATGTTTGGATCTGATAAAATAATCAAGAATCTCAAATTCAAGTGCAAAAACCAGAGAATAATCAAAACTTCTATGTCAAAATTGCCTCAAATAGTGAATACTATGTGTTTTTTGGAAAGGGTGAAAAAGCTTTGAATTTTGCTTATGGTTTTGGTTATGCTAGATTCAGGAGTTTAGAAAGAGATATAAAGCTGTAGAGCTGTAGGCTGTCTTATCAATAGGAGTAGGTTGAAAGGAACTTTCAAAAAGGACAAAATATGAAAGTGACAATTAAGCAATATTTATATATTTGAATAATATGAGAAGTTTATGAGCCCGGAACCTATTTAATTAATTTTTAAACATAAAATACATATTTAATGTTAAAAAAAAAATAACTTTTCTACCTATTTCGCAGTATTATACTGCGAAATAGGACAATTCGCAGTTGTATACTGCGAAAATGGGCCCAGGTATATTTCGCAGTAGTTTCATACGAAATGTCAGGAAAAATATTAAAAAAAAAATTTTAATACCTATTTCACAGTTGTATACTGCGAATCTGGTAAATCGCAGTATATAACTGCGAAAAAAGTTATTTTTTCGCAATAATTTTCATAAATGCAGTATAATACTGCGAATTGCATTGGAAAATTGTACACCCAAAGTCGGAATTGCCTTATTTATATGCGCTTCAATTTTCTAAAAATTTATTCAACACTTACTAATAACCATACGTTTATTCTCTCTTCTCCTTATCAATCAATTTTTTACATATCTGAAGTGCCAAAAATAAGGGTTTCATTATATTGGGGGGGTGAGGTTGTGGTGGAGAATAACTCTGAGAGGTATAGCTCTCCTCCACAGTGTCATGTTAAATTGTCGCTTAATATGGAGTACGATACTTTGGTATCGTTGTTACGTAAAAAAATGAGTGAGCGGAGGCGTTCGGTTAGCCTTAAAGTAACCGGTAGATTTCCTTATTCAGTGACTCCGCAAGGGTTTGCTTATTATTCCGAGTTTAACATCGAGGATGATGAAACTCTTAGAGATTTTTTGCGGGTTCCGGAAGAATATAAGGATTACATTGTAATAAAATTATTAGAAATGTATGTGAAGGTGGAAGACCTTAGTAGTAATGAGGGTGTGCGTACAAGCGATAACCCCCAGTCATCGGGTGGTTATTTTGGAGCAGCGTTTGCCGGACAAATTGGAGATGGAAGAGCTTGCCTTGATTTAAACTTGTCACCACAGGCGAATGAGCAGGCAGAAAATAA
>MU696667.1:18448-29203 GCA_026770625.1 Nicotiana glauca | reverse complement strand
TCACATTTGTAGCAAATCATACTTTTAACTTAGGGGAGTTCCAAATTAGTTCAAGACATGTACAACAACGACTCACGGTCATGCTAGACTCCGGTGTATAGACACTCATCACCACGCCTATACACCGCACTCTATCATTTAGCAAATAACAATTTATTATACTCTAATCTTATTCCCTCAAGCTAGGATGGATCAAACACTTACCTCAAAGCCTTGAAGTCCGCTTAATCCTCAACTATTGCTTTACCTCGTGATTCAACCTCCAATTCAGTGATATCTAGGCATAATCAATTTGATAATATCAATAAAGACTCAATGGTAACATCCCATAGCCTAGATATGAATTTCCTAGCATTATTCCAAAAATCCCGAAATTAGACAAAACCCGAGCCCCGTGCCCACTTCTATAAACTCAGAATTTTTTGTAGAAAATTGTTCTTCATCTTCTCCCGATTCCGTACATATAAAGAACACCAAAATCGGAGTCCGTTTGACCCCTCAAAATCGACCCCTAAAGGTCTCATAATTTCAGGCTCCAAAATCCTATTTTTCTACTGTTTTTTCATGAATTAAAGAATGGAATTATGGTCTATAATCACCCATAAATGAGTTTTAATAATCAAATCACTTACCTCTGTGATACCCACTGATTTTCTCTCTTAAAAATCGCCTCAGAAGCTTCTTCCCGTTCCAAAATTGGAAGAAAACTCGACCTGCTCATTATAGGTATACTGTTCACGCGTTTTA
This sequence comes from Nicotiana glauca, assembly GCA_026770625.1. Classification (NCBI taxonomy): domain Eukaryota; kingdom Viridiplantae; phylum Streptophyta; class Magnoliopsida; order Solanales; family Solanaceae; genus Nicotiana; species Nicotiana glauca. The sequence goes on along the minus strand of MU696667.1, from coordinate 28,456 downwards.
CTGCTCCCAATGGATTCCTTGTGAAATTCTAATGAATTTAGGCTTTTGAATCACTCAATTTGACCTTATAATGAAGGAGATATGTAGGTTTTAAGATTTGCAAATAGTACAGGTTTTTAATACGCCGTCAGGGGCAGTTTCGTCATTAATCTGAAAATCTGGGCAACCTTAGTAAAATGGCCATAAAATTCTCATACGATGTCTAAATTTGATGATTCTTTTTGCTACGGATCCGTAATTACGATACGGATCTAATGCTTCATTCAAAACAGTAATCGGAGCTCATTTGTTCAATATGATATCATTTATGCTTGAAGAAACGCTGTCGAAGCATAAGAAAAACGAGCACAACGCAACCCAAACCTATCTGAAACTCACCCGAGCTCCTCGGGCCGCATACGAACATACTAACATGTCACATATGATCATGCAAACTTAGTTGCGCTCTCAAAATACCAAATTTACATCGGATTCAAGCCTAAGTTAAACTAAAACTTCCGAAACTTGCATTTGATCTAAAACCCAACCAAATCACCTCCGAATAACTTGAAATTTTGCACAAATATCTCAAATCACCTAACGAAGCTACAACAACTCTCGGAATTCCATTCCGATCCTCGAATCAAAATCTCACCTACCATCCGGAATTCGCCAAAATCCAACTTTAGCTAATTCAAGCCTAATTCTACACCGGACCTCCAAATTCAATTCCGATTGCACTCCTAAGTCACAAATTATCCCCGAAACTAGTCAAATCATCGGAAATCCATTCCGAGCCTTCTAACTCATAAGTCAACATTCGGTTGACTTTTCCAAACTAACCTTCTCATAAAGAGACTTATTGTCTTATTTCTAACCGAACTCTATCCGAATTACTTCAAATTCTCCAAACATATATAATAAAACATATAGAAGCATAAAACGAGGAAAACGAGGCGGTAACTCTCGTAACGACGGGTCGGGTCGTTACAATCGTGTTACTGGCTTTGCATATATCAATTCAAAATGGGTAAGTATGTTTTGTTTCACAATGATATTATTCTTTAAACTCATGACCTGGTAATAATCTGAAAGTAGTCTAGAATAATAATTATGAATATTCATAGTTTGCTTTAGTTGAGTAAAATTTCTTTTGAATTAATTTGAGATGAGCCTCGCCAAATAAAAATATAAAATTGCGGGGCCCTCAATAAATGTTTGTATTAAAGTACTTAGACTTCGGAACAGGTCGTTTAGCGAATTTCACGGCCTTCCTTAAAGATAATAACGCGTTAGTTTCTTTAGGCGCGCTTTTGATAATTCACCTTTTTAAATTCAGGTGCGCATTTATGTGACCCAAATCCAAATCTCAACGAAGTCGAAATGTGTTAACAACTACGGGTGCATTAATGTGACGTGGTTCGAGACGCATTTTCACGACGTTGCAATTCTCATAAAAATAATAATAAAGCGGTAAATAATCTTTAAAATTGCACTGTAGGATAACATGTATTAAAATCAGGTATTAAGCCATTTATAACAGTTTAAGCGACCGTGCTAGAACCACGGGATTCGGGGATGCCTAGCACCTTCCCTCGGGTCAACAGAATTCCTGAATTAGAATTTCTAGTTCGCAGACTTCATTTGGAAAGTCAAAAATTTCCTCGATTTGGGATTCAAGATAAACCGGTGACTTGGGACACCAAAAGCCAAACCTTTTCCAAGTGGCGACTCTGATAAATAAATAATCCCATTTCGAATAACGTCACTTTGAATGGAAAAACTCCCCTATACATTATCCTTCGGGGTAAGTGTGTAAAAAGGAGGTATGACAACACCATATGCACACAATTTAAACAAGGAAGGGTCATTCCAAAAATAACTTTTTACCTCCCCCTGAAGTTTCTTTCTTTGATCACGTGAGAGGTCACAAGGACACCATCCACTAGCCAAAAAGTTGGCTACATCAGCATACCTACGTGGCCTTTCAGAGACTGCAGAAATGGAGAAAATCTGCTCATCAGGGAACTTTTCTCTTACGTAAATTGTTTCAACCGGAGGTCTCTCGAGTCGAGATTGATGAATGACGACTTAATTTTCTATGCCCTTTCTTATCTTTGATCTCCAAGTCAAACTATTGGAGCAACAACACCCACCGCATCAAACGGTGCTTGGACTCCTTCTTACTCAATAAATATTTCAGAGCTAAGTGATCAGTGTGTACAATCACTTTGTTACCCACCATGTGTCGGCCCCCTTTTCCCTCGCGGAATCCGGGTTTCTACATATCTTCGAGACAATGTATTTCCTTTTAAGAATTGGGTATTTGAAATCGAAGAGTCGCCACCTAACGAATTTAAGGTGCATTAGATCACCTAAAGCAAATAAGTCATAAATCGATTTACGTTACCAGAGATTGGGCAAGTGCTCGAAATAACCTTGAGGGGAAGGTGTTAGGCACCCCTCGAGGTCCACAATGGTGGGTCCCGGCCAAACTCGAATTAGGTGAATTAGTCTTATAAGCAAACAAAGCAATTTAGATAAATAGATATTACGTTAAAACAAGGAGTAAAAGGGGTCCTAGGTTTTTAAGCCTATAGGATCACTTCTGTACAATACTTGGTAATCGTCCCCAAGTTGGTGTGCTACACATAGCATTAGCGCACAGGTCATCATATCCTTTACTACCCGATTACCCTCCCCTTAATAGTTATATACGTGATTCTAATTAAACGTACTATATACGTGCATTACTCGTCCCTTACTTATGGCCCTGGAGGTGTTTAAGACTTCTAGCTAAGGTGGATCTAGACTCTCCTATGGTGCTTAAAAAGAGAAACTATAAGCGACAAGCAAAACAAATAGGACTTCCAGATAAAGGAACAGTTAAAGGCTCACATTTTTACCTCCACAAATAAATAGGCAATTGCATGTCTCAAACAACAGTAGCAAGATATCTAGGTGAGCACAAAGAAGAACATATGCAGTATTTTTTTTATTAGAGCAGGGCAGAAGATACCTAATCAGTTTGCCTACTGATTTTAGGACTTGCTGAATCTGGGCAGTTTACAAACAGTTAAACAAAGCACAATTTTATAATTTCAAGATTTAGTCATCCTACAGGCTTGTCTAGGCATGGATCAGAGATATCTTATAAACATGATATCTAATCATTACTCAGAACCACAATAAATCAGTAAACGATTTTAAGCAGGCAGTTTGGTTCATTAGGTCCTATAGGCATGCAGTCTAGGTGCTAAAAAATAATCACAAACGTTATAGAACTATTTTTATACATAAGCCTAATATCTAGGTGTTGTGACTGCTTTTATACTTATTTCTTATAGGCATGATTGCTACTGAAGAAACTAATTTTTATATGATTTGACTGCAGGTATGATATCTAGGTGAGTGCAATAAAAGTCCCAGAACATGGCTTCTAATGCACATAAGAGAATTTATGAACGTGATTGTTAGGTCTGAATTAACAACAACCTAGAGACATGATTTCTAGTGCGGATGTGAACATGCATAAACAGAAATTTAGAGAAAATAACATGATGAACTTATAAGCATGTTTTTTAATGCACACAACAACCTATAGGCATGGTTTCTAATGCAGGTAGATAATTATAATAGTCCTAAGAGCATGATTTCTACCCGATTTCCCCACAACATATATATATAAAAGTCCATTTTATTTTTACTAATAACCCCAATATTTGTTTTATAAGGAATTATTATTACAAACCAAATATAAAGGAATTACATAATGGAATGGCTATACTATAGGGAGCCTGGACAGGCCCAAAGGTAATCCTGGAAGTCAGGCCATCAACCAAATCTGAACATGCTAACATTTTTGTAGTGCACCCAATGGCCTTCTAGTGTATCAAAGTTCCCAAGGGACTCAGGACCCCGGGCAATGCTCACACCAAAAACTTTTAAAGAAACATTTTTGTGAGCAAGTTTTGGAGAGACAACCCCAGTGTATCAAAATTCAGAAGAGACTCATGGACTCCTAGGCAATGCTCACACTGGGGGGGGAGGGGGGCAGAACCCTAGATGTTCTAAGAGTAGGATTTAAAACAGTGTATTAAAATAGGAGACAATTTTGTTTTTAGAAAGATAGTTTGGGTTTCAGAAGTGCATAGAAGCAGATTATCAGATCACAAGAATCACAAGGAGCACACACTTAGTAGAAGGATTTTAGCCCTAAATTCCAGCAATCAACAACAGACAAGGCAACATTTCACATAGCCTTAATCCATTAGTTGTTACTAGGCATGTATTAATCATAGGACATCATGTTGGGTCAGATATAAAGAAAAGTAACAAGGTTGAGAGCATAGAAATCATGAATTAATTAGGAGTTTGCTATGGCTGAATACTTAAAACAGGACAGAAAGAACATGCTAGTTGAGAATAGATAGACATATGTCTAATTTACATATAAGCAGACATGTAGACATGCTGAAAGTAGGAAGCGCATAGGTCTAGTTACAATAGAAGAAAACATGCTAAAAGCAGGAAACATATAGATTTAATTGAACATAAGTATACATATTGATTACAGGAAACTCATAGGTTTAATTACAGAAGTAGACATGCTGATTATAGGGAACACATATGTTTAATTAAATAGAAGTTTCAATTGATAGCAAAAGTGGAGGTATACCAGTTAAGATATAGCAATAGGAGAGTGAAGCAAACAAGGTCCAAAGGTCTAGCCTTCGCTTCCAGCCGACTAGAGAGTGCAATAAACAAAAAGGAAGATTGTGATGGGGGATGAGAGCAAGAACTTTTGTGTACTTTTCTATGTGTGTGTATGTGTTAAAGAAAAATAATGAGGCTTATATATCATTGGGTAGAGTAAAGTAAATAAGGTAAAGCAGTTTAAGAGTTAGCAAATAAGGCAAAGAAAATAATCAGTCAATCAATTAGGCATGGAAAGGCCAATCAATATGCAAAAATCATGGGATTATATCCAAAAATAACTCGAAATTAAAGTCTAAATGAGCTAAGTGGTAAGTCTGGTAGCCTATTAGAGTCAAAACACTAAAAAACCGGCAAGTAACAAGGCAATTGGTCACACAAATAAGGTAACACAAGTAAATAGAGACCAATTTGGGGTTGGTAAGGTAGTCAGTCTATAAATTAAGCTTAATACGAATAATTAAGGCAAGTAGTACCAATTAGGATTCCCAAAATAAGGAAAGTAGACAAAATTATAGGAAGGAATCACCTCAGTGGACAAAGCAAATTTCAAACCCTAAACAGTTTAGGTAATCAATCAATTACTCAAGAATAATGGGCAAATATTGGAGCGAGCAATGAAATAATCAAACAAACTAAAAACTGGAATACGATCATGAAAGAATCTGTGGAAAAGGATAATCAAACACATGAATTTTGTAGAAAAGTTTTGCATAAACAGATGAAGTGAAACCTTAGTTCTTGGAGAACATTAGGATCGATTAACAATAGGAAAAACAGAAGATCTTTAAAGAAAAAATATTGTAGGAACTCGAAATCTTTTCAGATCCAAGAGACCTGAACAACAAATAATGAGGAAGCAAAACCATAATCTTATGGGATACTAAAATCAATTAACAATAAAAAGAATTGGAGATTTTTTTAAAAAGAAAACTATTGAATAAACTCAAAATCACTCCAGATCTACAAAGATCTGAACAAATTCACGTTGAAAAGATGAGAGTTTTCAGAAAAGGACGAAAAATCTAAGCATAACCACAAAACCAACGATACACACAAATGTTGATGAACACAAGGCGGTGTTCGTAAGGAAACGAAAAGCCTAGGTCAACTCTGAGTTGAACCTCTTTGAGGTCCCCTAAAAAACGAGAATCGAACAACCAACAGAAGTAATAGGTTAGATAGGGTAACAAAACCCCAAAAAAACCCATATTTGGTTAGGGATTAGAGGGGTTTGGGAAGTTAGGGGTGACGGTGAATCTAGGGTTTGGGTGGTCTCTGAGAGAAGAGAGAAGATGAGGATTCAGAGGTATAGGTTTGTGGAGAATGACTAAGGTTAGGGGGTCGTTTGGGTTACAAAAGGAAAGGGTGATTGTGGACCGTTGATCTCAGAGATCAACGACCATGACTAGAAGTGATTTGGGTCGAGTAGAGGCCATTTGGTTTTGGACTAGAGTGGTTTGGCCTTAGATTAATTTAAATTGGTATGGGGTTGGGGGGTCTGAATTCAGACCTAATTAAAGTGCTATTTGTTAAATACCCAATTAATTAATAAAATAATTTATAAAAATAGCTAATTAAATGATAAAAATAATTTTATGCATAAACGTGATTTAAAATAATTATTTAATATTATAAAAATATAAAAAAATATTTTTTGTGTAGATAATGTAGTTATGCATATGTATGAGCTATTATTGCAAAATATGCACTTATAGTCTTAAAAAATACAAAATATAATTGTAAAATACAATTAAAATATTTGAATACTTATATGAGCATAAATGATGAATTTAGATGATTAAATTATCATAAAGTAATATGAGGGATAATTTTGAATATTTATATAATTAAAAAATGCGGAAAGAAATTGATTTAAGACCTTTAAAAATTATAGTAAAACTATAAAAATATTTGTGCATGTTTGTAAATGTATGCACAATACTTTCAAAGTATGCATGCATATTTTAAAATATATGGGGGGGGGGGGGAATTAGGTATTAACACCATGTATGATCTAAACTTGTCAAAAGCAAAGACTCTTTCTAAGTAGTGGCATAATTGACTTGAGTATCATTCAATATCCTGCTTGCATAGTAAATGGGCCTAAACATTTTATCTTTTCTTTGCCCAACAGCTACATTACTCCATCACACATTATCTCAAATGGCTGACTCCAATCAGGTGTTACTAAAATATGAGCATTCACAAGCTTTTCCTTTATCAATTCAAATGCTCTTAAGCACTCCATATCAAAACAAACTTGACATCTTTCAATAGCAATGCAGTCAACGGTTTGGTAATGCTGGCAAAATTTTTGATGAACCTCTTATAGAACCCAGCATGTCCCTAGAAACTCCTTATGCTCTCCACAGAAGTCGGTGGAGGGAGCCTAGAAAATTACATCAACTATCTCTATCAACTTCAATTCCATAAGCAGTCACTTTGTGGCCTAAAACAATCCCCTCTTTCACCATGAAGTGACACTTCTCCCAGTTAATAATCAAGCGAGTGGATTCACAATGTTCAAGTATGAGCTCTAAATTCTTTAAGCAATCCTCAAAGTCATCGCCAAAAATGGTGAAATCATCCATGAATACTTCTAGGCATTTTCCGTTTAAATCAGAGAATATAGACATCATGCACCTCTGAAAAAAGTGGCAGGTGCATTACACAATCCAAATGGCATCCTTCTGTAAGTAAAAATACCTAACGGGCAAGTGAATGTAGTTTTTTCAGCATCTTCTAGGGCAATGGTATCTGATTGTAGCTTGACCCATCAAAGAAACACTAACATCCATGTCCAACCACTTTTTTCGAGCATCTGATCAATGAAGGGGAGTGAAAAATGGTCTTTCCTTATGGCATCATGCATATGTCTATAATCAATGCACATTCTCCACTCAGTGACTGTTCTTGTGGGGATCAATTCATTGTCTTCATTTTTTACCACTGTCATGCCCCATTTCTTAGGTACAACTCGCACTGGACTAATCCACTATCTATCAGAAATGGGAAAAATCACTCCCGCATCTGGCAATTGATAATCTCCTTGTGCATTGCCTCCTCCAAATAATTGTTCAACTTGTATTAGGGCTGCACCACTGCCTTGTTATTTTCTTCCAACAAAATTTTGTGCATGCAAATGGCTAAACTGATTCCTTGAATATCAAGTATACTCTAGCCAATGGACTTTTTGTGCTTCCACCAGCTTTTGCTCCTTTGTACCTGTCAAGTTAGCACAAATAATCATATAAAATTATTAATTTCAAGAAAAACATATTTTAAGTGAGTGGGAAAGACTTTTAGTTCCACATTTGGCTTAGAAGCCTCCTATTTTAGTTCTTCCTCATCAACCACTTCATCCTCGGTTTCAAGAGCTTCGACCTCTTTCTTTATTTTAGGATATTTATCCCCCACTGTGCTAGACTAAGTAATATCTCTCTCTAGAATATCCCCCACAAGTTTGTCAAACTTGTATTTTTCAATCAATTTCCCAACAACGTCTAGCTTGAAACACGACTAGGCGGACGGCTCATCAATGGGTTATTTCATCATCCTCTTCATCTGGAACACTATTTTTTCATTTCCCACTCTGAGCGTAAGCTGCCCTTCGTAAATATCAAGGATAGCTCTGCATGTACATAAAAATGGCCTCTCTAGAATTTGAGGCACCTCCTTGTTTACCTCTATATCCACCACAATAAAGTATAGGGCAACACAAGTTTATCCACCCCCACTGGAATATCCTCAATGATTCTCTCAGGTAAAATAGTGGTCCGGTCAGCCAGTTGTAGGGACACTGGTATTGATTTAATCAGTCCAAGCTCACTTTCCAATTTCCTAAATACGGACAGAGGCATTAGATTTATAGACACACCAGAATCGCAGAGGGCCTTGTCAAATTTCTCACTTCCCAATGAGCATGGTATGGTGAAGTTTTCTGGGTCCCCACACTTTTGAGAAATTTTAATTTGCAATATGGCACTGCAGTGGGCATTCAACTTGACCACTATTGTCTGCTCTAATTTTCTCTTGCTAGACATGATTTCCTTCAAGAATTTTCCATAATAAGCTTTTTACTTCTTTGAAGTAAGAAGCAATACTCTCTTTTTTAGAGATATCTCCCTTTTAATTTGGAGTTTTCTAGTAACCTGTTTAAAATGACTTAGATCTTCTACTTCAACATTTGACTCAATTCATGGTTTCTGTATACTTCAATCTTCTGTTTGATATTATCAATAATTTCTTGACCATGGATTTTACCCTGATCTTTTGGATCTTTGTGGAGTAATTTACTCCTAAATTTGGTATAAAAAATCATGTTTAAACAGAAAAATCCTTGTTTTGTTTGATTCACCTCCACATTCCATTTCATAATCCATGGTATGGAGAACCCTACAAAGAGATACATTAAAACCATTTCTTTAAAAAATATATCTTCCTTTTGGATATTGATAATTTAGGGAGATATGTTGTCACGACCCAAAATCACACTGGTCGTGATGGCGTCTCTCGTGAAGACAAGGCCAGCCAAATAACCCAATTCACTTCCTTTTAAGATTATTTAAACATAAATGAGTAAAGTGATACAGCTTAACAGCAATAATAATCAGGACTACAACCCCACACAACCCGACCGGGGTGTCACAAGTCACGAGCATCTAAGAAAGATCTTTATTACAATTTTCAAAATCTATAATACATAGAGTAAAATCTGAAAATCAAAAGGGAGAAAAAACTCGGTGCCGCGAACGCCGGCGGTCACCTTGCTTAGCTACGATAGCAATACCTTCAAATCCGCTACTAACCCGCTATCGGATGAACAGTACCTGCAACTGCACGCGAGGTGCAGGGACTAAAGTGAGTACTTCCAACTCAGTGGTAATAAGAGCGAATAATATCTGAGCGATAAGAAAACACGTATGAGCACTCCAAAATGCTATAACAGACAGTACAACCCTTTTTAGAAAAAAAAATAGTAAAAATCGTAACACTGAAAAAATCCTTCAGAAAATCTCAAGCTCAGTTAAAATTTCTTTTGAAAATATGCCTTTTCAACAGTTGCGAAAAATAATTTCAACAAGCAAGAAATAATCAGAAATCTGCCCCTCGGGCTCAGTATCAACCGCTCAGAACAGTATCAGCCCCTCGGGCTTAACTCAAATCAGTACGAAGTACAACATCAGCCTCTCAGGCTCAGCACTCCTTAACATGTAACACCAGGTTATCTGGTCAACAAGGCAAGTAATAGCATGCATGCCAATGATATGTGAGTGCTAAAGATCATGCCACGTAGTACAAACAGGAATG
>MU696659.1:79751-90770 GCA_026770625.1 Nicotiana glauca | reverse complement strand
AAAATCATTTTTGCCTATATTTTGGAACAATTTGCTTGGGGCAAAAAATCACGTGCTCACACCTGCAGCAAGGGGAAGCAACCCTGCCTGAGCCAAGGTGGTGTACATACTCATGAACTGAGCCAAAGTCTCCTGTAGAGCCGGAGTAGTAGTGGCAGTAGTAGGCGTGCCAGGTGCCTGGGCTCCGGCTGGATCTGCTGGTGGTGCCTCGGCGGCAGCTCGCGCAGGTGCTCTGGCAGTACCACGGGCGCGTCCTCGACCTCTCCCCTGGCCTCTGACGGCTGCAGTAGGGGGCGCGGGTGCCCGATCATCTAGAGTAGCACCTGTCCTCACCATCTGTGAGAGAATAGAAGTCAAAAGTTTAGAATTGATGTCAAAAATATCGCACGACAAGGAATTTAAATGAAATGAAAATTTTTCCTAAACAGTTATATAGCCTCTCGTAGATAAGTACAGATGTCTCCGTACCGATCAGCGAGACTCTAATAAATTGGCAGGTGTTCCGTGACTCCTATGAACCTAGAGCTCTGATACCAACTTGTCACGACCCCAGTTCGCCCTCCGCGAATATGTCGTGATGGCACCTAGTTCCTATAACTAGGTAAGCCTAACAATGCGGAACAACAACATAACTTGTGGAATAAATTATTTAAAAATGAAAAATTAAAAGAAAACTGTGTAAAATATGCCGCTCAGCATATATTACTCAATAATGCGGAAGTCTACAACATCATCCCAAAACCCGAAAACACACGGGAAACACAGGCTAAAGAAGTACTGTAAATGCTCTAATCTCCAAAGTGTCTATATCAAAGTACAATAGAAAACTAAGTACTATAGATAGAATAAAGAAGGAGACTTTTCGGTCTGTGGACGCTGCAGATATACCTCGAAGTCTCCGTAGCTCTCCCTACCTCAAGGGTAGTGCGCCTGAGTGAAGGTACCTGGATCTGCACATGAAAAACATGCGCAGAAAGGGCATGAGTACACCACAACAGTACTTAGTAAGTGCCAAGCCTAACCTTGGTTGGGTAGTGACGAGGAAGGACATGGCCCTACTATGATAAAACACAATATATGACAGGATAAGGAAAACAGTATAGATAACGTCTACAGCGAGAATTTAAATAGGATAATTAAGGGAAACAGTAATAGGAAGCAAAAACAAGACAATATAATATCACTAGGGATACTGCTCATATCAGGAAGTAATAGTCGGGGATATCTTGGTATCCCCGGGATCTCTTGGTATCCTCATCATATACACTAGGGATCTCTTGGTATCCCGAGGATCTCTTGTTATCCTCATCATATACACTAGAGATATCTTGGTATCCTGAGGATCACTTGGTATCCTCAAATCTTACATTTTCATATGCCAGGGATCTCTTAGTATCTCGCACCTCAGTCGAGAACATAACAAGTACAGGGGGATCTCCCGGGATGCCATCCCGTATTCCCAATTTAAAACACACAATAACAGCCCAAACATTAGGATAAATGCTAAACTCAGAAACAAGTAATGGAAAATCCTAGCCTAATCGTGCTTCACGGAGTATAAACAAGTTAGTTAAAACACTTAGGCAAGTAAGTTAAATAAACATGCTTATCTAAACTAGCATAGGATAAAACTTGCAATTCAAAATAAACGGATAAGCAAGAAAACTCAATTTAAATACTTCAAGTAAAAAAAAATTTCCAACAATTAGCTCAAGTACGCGCTCTTCACCTCGTGTACAAGGCATTCAATTACCAAATATCATATCTTAAGGGGAAAGGTCCCCCACACAAGGTTAGACAAGCCACTAACCTCGAACCGACACAAAAATCAACCAGAAACCATGCCTTTGCCTCGAGTATCCGACTCCAAATGGCCCAAATCTATTCAATTCAATTACATATTGTAAATAACACCTTAAACAACTAGTTTCACTATTTAATTCACAGCTACGGCATGAAATTAGGTAAAATGACCAAAATGCCCTTCAGGACAACGTCTCGAAATCAAATAATTTTTACATTTTTAGAATCCTCGTACTCTCACGAGTCTAACCATACAAAAATCTCCCAAATCAGAGGTCAACCACCCACTCAAAACTCAATAGTTTAGCCTATGAAGTTTTACCCAATTTTTCCAAATTTTGATCCTCAATTCGAATTTTAATGATGGATTTAACTACATAATGATGAAATATAACTAGAAGGGATTAAAGAAACGTTACCCAATAATCTCCTCTTCAAAACCCTCTCAAAATTGTGCTCTCCCGAGCTCAAATTTGATTTTTCCAACTTTTAAAATTAAACCCTCGATTTCACTATTTCTGAACAGGGATTTCTGCTTCTGCGGACAAGGGACCGCATCTGCGGTCCCGTTTCTGCGGAACAAGAGCCGCTTCTGCAGTTTTCACTAAAAGCCAAGGGACCACATCCGCAATAAAAGGGTCGCAGGTGCGAAACCGCATCTGCGGGGGAATTTTCGCTTCTGCGGAAACTAAGGAAACACTGGAGCCTGCATGTGCGATGCCTGAGCCGCTTATGTAGGAATAGCACCGCTTCTGCAGTTTTTGAGGAAAGGAGCAAAGCCGCTTCTATGGCCATTTAGCCGCTTCTGCGACGCCGCATCTGCGGCACCCAAGCCACAGATGCGAAAATACCAGAAGCAGCAGTGGTTCAGCTGCTGCAACACTTCTCCAATCTTCCCGTTAACCACCCGAAATCATCCCGAGGCCCCCGGGACCTCAACCAAAATCACCAATAACACCTAATACCTCATTCAAACTTGTACCAATCCTTAAATCACCTAAAACAATGCCAGAAACTCAAATTAAACGAAGATTTGAGCCTAAGAACTTCAAATTTTATCAAAATACACTTTTGATAAAAAACTTAACCAAAACATGTCCGAATGACCTGAAATTTTGCACACACATCCCAAATGACACGACGGAGCTACTACAACTTTCGGAATTCCATTCCGAGCCTCGAATAAAAAACTCACTATCGGGCCGGAAACTTCAACAATTCAAACTTCGGCATTTAAAGCGTAAATGAGCTACGGACTTCCAAAATACATTCCGAACACACTCCCAATCCTGAAATCACCTATAGGAGATAACTAAACTGTCGGATTTCCATTCCGAGGTCGTCTTCATACTGTTCCAACTACAGACCATTTTTCAACACTTAAGCTCTCATTTAGGGACTAAGTGTCCCAAAATTCTCCGAAACCCAACACCGAACGTCCCGGCAAAACAAAATAGCAGAAATGAAATTAGGGGAAGCAGTTAATATGGGATCGGGGCGTTAATTATTAAGACGACCGGCCGGTTCATCACAACGGTTGAGAGGAGTCTATATATATTCAGATACATGTTCTGGGCATTTAAACCAGCAATTGATGGTTTTGTGCATTGCCGGCCGATAGTATCCATAGACGGTACTCATGTCTGTGGAAAGTATGATATTAAGCTGTTGATAGTCATTGTAGTAGATGCTAATGGACAAATATTTCTCCTATCGTTTGCCATTTGTGCCAATGAAAGCAAAGAGACATGGACGTTATTTTTGAACTACTTGAAGGAGCACATTGTCAAACAACATTCAGTATTGCAACGAGTGAAATATTTTTGAAGTTCGCATCGCTATCCATCAAAACAAGGGGAATAATATACACACCGTAAATGAAGCCAACATGTTGTGTTCTTGTGGAAAATGGTCTATCTACCACATGTCGTGCTCATATGCCATTAAGTGCTTTCAACATACAGGTTTAGGGCCAACCAACTATATTGATAAGCAATACAGTGTTGCTACATACTTAAACACATATAGTGGGTAGTTGCAGCCAGTGGGTGCTGATCATTATTGGCCACCGGAACCATTTAAAATGGTATGTAACAAAGACTATTTGCATAAGCTACAAGTACAAAAAAGAACGCATATACTTAACCAAATGGATGTTGATGATACCGTTTATGCGTGTAAATGTGCATATGCTCGCAAACATGACACGACCGTCGTAAATCTCCTTCAGCTGGTTTAGGTGGCGGTGGTAATCCTGCTCCTGGTGGAAGTTCATCTAATGTGCCCAACTATCAAGGATACACGTAGTGTTTTATCTATCTTGTTTGTAATGTGGTTATAATAAGTGTATGCACTTGTTTATATTGAAGAATGTATGCAATAAAATTATGTTTCCATTACTATTAAATCTTATTGATATTTAACATTAATAAATTTAAATAATTTGGAGTAAATTTGAGCAAGATTTGAGTTAAATTTCAAAAAAGACACAAGTGTTTGTAGACGAATCTATAGAATAAGACTTCAAATTTTATATACAACCTCCTTATACTATTTCCAACAAGTATGAAAAAGTGGCTTGCCTGTTAAAGATAACTTCTGGAAAAGTTGTATTATGCCCGAAACAATCTTTAACACGCGAAGCATAGTGCGGTTAAATACTACGTTATGTGAGTTGTCTTATCGACATAAAAAGTTGCTCGCCTGCAAAAGCTATTTTGTACCTAAAAGAATCTTTAACAAGCGAAGCATAATGTGGGTAAATACTCTTTATATGGGTTTTCTTGTCGATGTAAAAAACTGCCTGCCTGCAAAAGGTGCTCGCCTGGAAAAGCTATTTTGTACCCGAAAGAATCTTTAACACACGAAGTATAGCGCAGTTAAATACTAGGTTATGTGGGTTGTCTTGTCGATGTAAAAAGCTGCTCGCTTGGAAAAGCTGTATTGTACCCGAAAGAATCTTTAGCACGCGAAGCATAGCACGATTAAATACTACGTTATGTGTGTTGACTTGCCTATAAATAACTAGCACATTTTAGTTATTATCTGCGCTTAACCAAAAAAAAATAGCAAAAATTACCATAAAAGTAGTGTTTTTTTGTTGCATTAACAAATGTTTGGACGCAACGACCAACCAATGTGCTATTGTGGAAAATGATGTATGATGAAGTCATGTTGGTCCGATGGTCATGTTAGGCGTAGATACTGGATGTGTGTAAACAGGTTTTGAGGAAATGACAGAAATTATTGCAATTTTGAGGTATTGTATGATGAATCCATTGAGCAAGAATGCTACAAAGAATCTTTGCAGTATATTTGAAATATGAACTGTGAATACCAACACTGTGAGTTTGAAATGAAACGAGAAATTGCAGCATTGCAGGAGAAACTTAAAGAGGCGGAAGAAGAAAAAATAGGCTGGAAAAGAAATTTAAGTGGTTAGAGCAGAGAATACTAGGTGGTAGTGACTAAACAATGACATGTATGTGTTGAGTGTAGTATTTTATCTTTATATTTTCCGTGTCTTGTATTTTCATTCGTTGTACTAAATTTAAATTATGTTAAGTTGCTATATTTGTGTTTGTGTTTGTGTTATAGTATTAAAATAACGAAGAACCAGAGAAATAAAAACATAACGCACACATAATGTAAACAATAAAAATATTTTTCATTATTTACTGAACGTCATATGTACATAAAATACAAAAAAAAATCAATTTGTCCCACATTCTATATGATTTAATGCATCCGTTGGCCTGAGGCGCATCCCATCCCGCCCGGCTACACTATCATGATCATCCTCATCACGATGCCTCTTTATTGGAGGATGAGCTGCAGCATGATCGTCAGTAAGGCTGGGAGACTTGGTAGAAGAGGCCATCGGTGCAGTAGTAACCTACAGAATAATGACATATTTTAGTATATGAAATATGTAATAGTAATGTAGGGGTTGATTGCATGAAAAAAATAAAATATCTTACCATGGTCGCAGCGGGCTCCTGAATATACTCATCCATCTAAGGCATATGAGTGTCGCACCTAGTGGCCTCCACGACGAGCGAGGATGATGGCTTCAAAAAAAAATGCTTTAGATATTTATGACTAATCAATGAGATAAACACAAAAATTAAGTAATAGTAATACAACTTAACCAAATCCTGTGGTAGATCCTCAGCATCCGTCATTGGTGAGCCATAACTATGTCGGCGCACACTATCCATATCTCGTATCGGTCGAGCATCAACAACCGTCGATGCCTCTGGAGGGTCAGCATACAACGCATTCCAGTCATGTGAGGTAAAGTCCATGCCCGCAATTGACAATGCAGCTGACGGGGTCACCTGCGAAGTCCCTAGAGTAAGCCCCAGGCTAAATGAGGGCACATCACTAGGATCAGGGTGGTTACCTGGCTGATCAACTCTAACATCCTTAATAGGTGCCTTAACGTACCCTTGCTGGGGACCACCTCCTCGCCGACCCCCACGACCTCGTGAGATACCCCTACCTCGTGGCACACCCCCGCCTCGTGGTATACCCCTATCACGTCAACCACGTTCAGGCTGCACTACTGGCCCTCGATAGTACTTCTCTGGAGTCATATAATTAGCCTTGTGTGCTAAGCGCTCATCATCCCGGGCTCGCTGCAATGTCCGGGAAGCCAAATCTGTAACCTACCGGCCATAGTCGTGCAAAGTGGCAGCTCCCTCGCCGGCATGCTGTTGCATCTGCAATCCCAAATGGTGGAAGATATATAGTCCAATAACCTTCACAACATGTAAAATATTAATTACAAAAATGGTAATGTAAACGTTATAACTAAGTATACCAAATAACATACCAGCGCCTCATGCCTCCAAGAGTATGGAACGAACCGACCGCCAGCGCGATGAACCGAATTCCCGATGATAAGTCGGGTAATGCTGCGGCACCAGCCGATATATTCATGCGCACCAGCCATAAGCTCGGGTGGAGGGGCTGGCCGAATCAGGTCATGCCGCTGGTCCCAAGTCTCGATCTGCGCTTCTAGCCATGCCTCATATGCCTGGTCAACCCTCGAACGATCATCCCACTGGTAATGTGTCCTAACCCAAGCAGGCGGTGGAGGTACAAGCTGTGGTCGACCAAAATGGTAAAGGACTCGCTCGGTGGCATGATGCTTGACAATATCAAGACACATCAACGGGACAGAAGAGCTCTAGATAAGTCGCCCGGTCGAGCAATAATTGGGAAAACCAGCTATTAGCTCGTCTCTATATGGCCTCCATATGAACTATTACATAAAAACAGGAACCGTGAGTATACAAAACACATATCTAACGCAGGCCAAGTAAAACTAAGTATAGAATTACCTGCGCGTCCTCCAGAAAATCCAATAAATCTCTACAATAGGGGAGATTATGTCGAGCCTCGTACTCGCATCTGTATCCCCGCCTCTCAACCCATCTCCTAGCCAAATAGAGAAACGGTGGAGGTGGTGCATCCTGAGCTATGGGTGGTAGATGTGGCTGAAACTGCAGGAATCGCTCCTAGGCCCAAACCTAATATACAATTTGGACATAAAATTTAAGGTATATTTTTATGATGTATTATAATGAAGAGAGTATTTGACTATGTTTTCACCTGCAGCAGCGGCATAAATCCTGCAACTTCTCACTAAGAGCCCATGCATGCTCGGCACATCTGCCAGTACAAATAACCAAGAACAGCAGCACCCTAGGTGTATTGATGTAAATCATCTAGCCGCTCAAAATGATGAAGAAATATCAAGCTGACTGGGTTTCCCGAAGTGTTCGGGAACAATATGCCTCCAAACATAAGCAGTAGCAGCGACCTCGTGTACCGGTTAATATGAAGCTCCAGTGTATCATGAGTAGTATCATCATGCATGGCCTCCAAATGCAGTCGGATGGGCGTCAACCAAAGAGGACTAGGCCCAACCAATACACCCTCATCGTCTCTCTGGAAATCGGTGAGCCACTGCAACGTGTCCAAGTACTGAGCTCCCGTATAATCTCTCATGCCCTGCGGCAAAGCAATAACAAGTCCATCAACCGGCAGCCCGTACAGGACCTCCACGTCCTGCATCGTGATAGTGGCCTCGCCAATGGTCAAATGGAATGTGTGCATCTCTGGTCTCCACCACTCTATCAAAGCCGTGATCAATGACCAATTTAGCTGCAGCCGGCCGATCTCAATGATCCTATAAAAACCTGTATCCTGGAGGCGTCTCACTATACAAGGATGGAGCTGGAGGTCCTTAAAAAAGTCCCTCATATCGTCTATTCTCCTAGAGCGTACAGTCTAGGCCAATAACCCCCCCCCCTCATATGTAGGAAGACCTATGCTCGGCCTGTAGTAGTAGTAGCTCTAGTGAGGCAGGTCTGGGATGCAAATGCGGAACCTCCATGACGACTACTGTAAATTGAACAAAATTAATTACATTATTTTTCTTTTCCACTGCTTAAATATATTGCAATACCTTGAATATTAAATTTTATTCGATACTTTGACTATATTGTTAATTAGGTTGATACATTTTTAATATTATAATTTTATATTTTATACGTTACTTTAATATGTTAGTTTTATTAGTTTTACTATTTTATATATTTGTTAGTTAATCACCTATTTTTTACTATACATGATTTAATTATTAAATATTTATTTTTTACACCGGACACAATATTTGAGGCCCAGTAGCAACAATGTATCCTGAATTCTTATGTTCATGATGAGATTTTTTTTTCGATTTTTCACTCAACAGGTCTGTTATTTTATTATTGTATATGTTAGTTTTATTATTTAATATGATAGTTTTATTATTTTATATGTTTGTTTGTTTGTTATTGATGTCACGATCCGGATTTTTCACCCTCGGGAGTCGTGATGGCGCATACTATTAGGAGCTAGGCAAGCCAATTATTTATTACCCCTTTTTAGCAAACATCGACATTTTTAAAAATAACGAAACATTTAATAGAAAAGCAGAAGTCTTAATATAAATAAACTGAAAGCAAACACAGAAATCCAATATAACTCTACCCAAGAACTGGAGTCACAAACTCACGAACGTCTAGCGAATGTTAAATACAGTGTCTGAATAAAAACATAATTCTGTTTGTTCCGGTACAAAGGATAACAAACTAAAGTAAAAATAGAAGAGACTCCAGGCCTGCGGACGTCAGCAAGGCTACCTCGGTGTCTCTGGACTGAAGTCAGCTCCCAAATCTACTACTGCTCCAGCTCCGTGATCTGTGCAAAAAAGATGCACAGAGTGTAGCATCAACACAACCGACCCATGTGCTGGTAAGTGCCTGGCCTAACCCCGACGAAGTAGTGACGAGGCTAGACCGGACTACCAAACAAACTTGTGTAGTTCTCTCTCTCTCTCACTCTATATATATATATATATGCTATAGAAAGGAATACATAAATTAACCAGTCAAGAGGGAGTGGAGCATGCTATGGGGGCTATAACAGTTCAGATCTAAAATCAAATAATAATGAATGAAACTGTACAACTACAATATCCGCAAGAATAGGAAAAATCAACAAATTGCACGGCAGAATCCTTCGTGCTTTTACTCTTGTTATCACCAAAATAATCACATAAAGTATACGGCATCACCCTTCGTGCTTTACCTCACAAAAATGATGGCACGGAATGATCCTTCGTGCATAAACACTCATATCATGGCACGGAATGTTCCTTCGTGCATTAGTAATCATATCATGGCACGGAATGTTCCTTCGTGCATTAGTATTCATATTACAATCGTGCACAGCATCACCCTTCGTGCTTTATCACTCGTCCTCACCAAAACAACAATCATAAACAATGGGGTGAGGGAATAGACAAAAAAAATAGGAATCCCGGCAAGGGAACAATAACAACAATTTCAATATGCCGGCAAGGGAGAAAAGTCTACCAAACGGCAAAATATCCCGGCAAGGGAATAACCAATAACTCATTAGCTGTCTTTCATTTCTTACTTCATATCTCGCTCTATCACTTGAGCCAATGCTCCTAAGAATTTCATGATCTCATATACCTTCTCAATTCGTATCACAGCCGAGCTAATACTCCACGAAAACCAAATGATCATAATGTCTTTCACATGTTCTTTACAATAAATAGAAATCCTCAATTAAACATGGAATTTACAACAAAATCATGATAATCATGTTTTAAGGACTGACGGTCATGCTAGACACCAATGTATAGATACTTGTCACCATGCCTATACACCGTACTCGACAATTAGCAAGTAGCAAACAAGACTCAATTCCTATTCCCTCAAGCTAAGGTTAGACCGAACACTTACCTCAACTTCCACAGCTAAATCAATCCACAACGACCGCCTTCCCACTCGAATTCGGCTCCAACTCAATCAAATCTATGAAATAACGACTTTACAACATTAATACAAGCTAAACAAATCAAACCCAATGCCTAAATATAGTTTCCTAAGCTTTCTTGTCAAAATTCCAAAAATCAAACTCGCGCCCACTTGGTCAAAACCCGAGGTTTGAACCAATTTCATATCACCCATTCCCCCACGAGCCCGAATATACAATTTGTTTTCAAATTCGATCCCAAAACGAGGTTTAAATCAAAGAAAATTGAAAAGTCCTAATTCTACCCAATTCCCCCAATTTCCACCCTAATCTATGTGATTTAAGCTTAGAATTTCAGTAATTAATGAAGGAAAATGAAGGAAATAAGTGGGGATTTATTAACCCAAGTGGTTTTGAAGAATGGGGGCTTCAATGGTGTAACGAACCGACCGGTCGTTTTGAGTACTAGCGCTCCGTTCAGCAGTCGGAGGCCATGAACAGCTTCATTTCAGGTATTATGACTTGTACGCGCGGTCAGAATTTAATTTCGGGAAGTTCGGGGTTGATTTGGGAAGAGAATTCTCATTTTGGAAGTTTAAAGTTGAAAGAATGAACTAGGATTGGAATTTTGAGTAAACGACCTCAGAATCGAGATCTGAACGTTCCAGCATGTTCGTATGATGATTTCGGACTTGGGCGTATGCCCGGAGTGGGTTTTGGATAACCCTGGAGCGTTTTGACGCCTATTGTGGAAGTTAGTATTTTAGAAGAAATTTTATAAGTTTGGTTTGAAGTGCATTTCGGTGTTATCGATGTCCGTTTGGGATTCTGAGACTGTGAATAGCACCGTATAGTGATTCTGGAGTGGGGGGCGCGATC
>MU696659.1:57573-70900 GCA_026770625.1 Nicotiana glauca | reverse complement strand
AAGGAATGTACTATTATTATTATTATTTAAATTTGAATTCAAGTAGTGAAAGTTTATTTATGAAAATGGAAGGAAAAACCCTTAGATTTTTAAAAGTTTTAAAAGAAGAATTAATTGATAATTTAGTTGGCTGGCCTGACAGAGATGTCCGGCACCACCACGACTCTTAGTGGATTTTGGGTCGTGACAAATGGACTCCTAGAAGCTTGAGGAAGAAGAGAGCTCATGAGAATTAGAGTTAAACCCGTAGCTATTGTTTTGAACATTTTAAAAAAAATCACTGGGCGGAATTACTCTATGCGTTCGCGACATGGGGGGTCGCATTCGCGAAGAAGGGAGGCTGGCAAGCATCGCGTTCGCGAGTGGAGGGCTGCGAACGCGTAGAGTAAAATACTGGGGTCCAGGATCTGGGCCTACGCGAACGCGTGAAAAGGTACGCGAACGCGTTGAAGGGAGCGGCAGAGCTATGCGTTCGCGAATGCGAAGAGGAACCTACTGGGGTCCTGAACTTGGCTTACGCGATCGTAATAATAGGCATACAAGCGCGAAGAAGGGCGGACTCTGATGCTATGCGAACACAAAGGGGCATTGCGAACGCGATGAAGAAATTCACTGTTCACCTGCTGCAATTTTTCTGCAATTTCCTAAGTTTCAAAACCATTCCGAACACCTCTAAAAACACTCCCGAGCCCTCGGGGCTCCTAACCACTCACACACACTAACTCAACCACGTCCTACGAACTTAACCGTGCGATCAAATCGCCAAATTAACATAAAAAACGAGGAATCAAGTCTCAAAATCATCACTTTTTCATCAAACTTCATAAACTATCATTTTTAGATATTTAGGTCCGAAACACGTCAAATGACGTCCGATTTCAACCAAATTCCACTGAAAGCGCTTAAACCACATATAACACCTGTACGGGTCGTCGGAACCAGAATACGGGCCTGATACCAACACTTTCTAATCCATTTTTATTTCAAATTTCCATATTAATTTCAGAAAACAATTTCTCTTAAAAATTCATTTCTCAGGCTCGGGACCTCGGATTTCGATTCTGCGCATACGCCCGAGTCCTATATTTTCCTTCGGAGCCTCCGGGACCGTCCAATCATGGGTCCGGGTCTATTTACCCAAAATGTTGACCAAAGTCAACTTTAATCATATTAATATCAAAATTCATCATTTTTCACAAAGAATTCATATTTAAGTTTTCCGGCTACGCGCCCGGACTGCACACGCAAATCGAGGCAACTAAAAGTGAGGTTTTCAAGGCCTCAAAAGCGCAGAAAAGAGGAAAATAGGCGATGACCCTTTGAGTCGTCACATTCTCTACCTCTAAAACAATCGTTCGTCCTCGAACGGACAAAAGAAAGAAGTACCTAAGTCGGGAAATAGATGAGGATAACGGCTCTGCATATCGGACTCGGACTCCCAGGTCGATGCCTCAGGAGGCTGACCTCTCCACTGAACACGCACTGCTGGAAAACTCTTCGACCTCAAGTGTCGAACCTGCCGGTCTAGAATAGCCACCGGCTCCTTCTCATAAGACAGATCCTTGTCCAACTGGACAGTGCTGAAATCTAACACATGGGCTGGATTGCCGTGATACCTCCGAAGCATGGACACATGAAAAATTGGATGCACGACTGACAAGCTAGGCGGCAAGGCAATCCTATAAGCCACCTCTCCCACACGGTCGAGAATCTCAAATGGGCCAATGAACCTAGGGCTAAGCTTGCACTTCTTTATAAATCTCATCACGCCCTTCATAGGAGACACTCGGAGCAGTACTCGCTCACCAACCATGAAAGCCACATCTCGGACCTTGCAATCTGCATAACTCTTTTGCCTGGACTGAGCTATCTGAAGACTATCCTGAGTGATCTTGACCTTGTCCAAGGCTTCTTGAACTAGATCTGTACCCAACAACCGAGCCTTTCCCGGCTCAAACCACCCAACCTGAACTGCTCTCCAGTAGCGCGAGGTAAACTGCGTACCCCGGTCCGAAATGATAGATATCGGCACCCCATGAAGGAGAACAATCTATCTGATGTAGATCTCAGCTAACCTCTCGGATGAATAAGTGGCTGCAACAGGAACAAAATGCGCTGACTTGGTCAGCCTATCAATAATGACCCAAATCGCATCAAACTTCTTCCGGGTCAATGGGAGACTAGTAACGAAATCCATAGTAATCCTCTCCCACTTCCACTCGGGAAGCTCAATCCTCTAAAACAGTCCACCAGGCTTCTGATGCTCATACTTAAACTGCTGACAATTCAAACATCGAGCCACATATGAAACAATATCTTTCTTCATTCTGCGCCACCAATAGTGCTGCCTCAGATCCTGATACATCTTCGCGGCACCCTGGGTGAATAGAATACCGGGAGCTATGGGCCTTGCTAAGATCAACTCTCGAATCCCATCGACATTGGGCACAAAAATTCGCCCCTACAATCTCAAGACACCATCATCATCTAAGGTCACCTTCTTGGCACCTACACGCTGCACCGTGTCTCTCAGGACACACAAATGGGGATCATCAAACTGTCAATCACGGATGCACTCCAATAATGAAGAACGAGCGACCGTGCAAGCTGACACTCGGCTAGGCTCAAAAATATCCAACCTCATGAATCGATTGGCCAAAGCCTGAACATCCAAAGCAAGCGGCCTCTGGCTGGCCGAAATATACGCAAGACTGCCCATGCTGGCGGACTTTCTATTCAAGGCATCGGCCACTACATTGGCCTTTCCCGGGTGATACAAGATAGGAACATCATAATCTTTCAACAACTCCAACCACCTTCTCTGCCTCAAATTCAACTCTTTTTGCTTGAACAAGTACTGAAGACTCTTGTGATCAGTGTACACCTCACACGTCACACCATATAGATAATGCCTCCAAATATTCAAAGCATGAACAATGGCTGCCAACTCTAGATCATAAATCGGATAATTCTTCTCGTGGATCTTCAACTGCCTCGAAGCATAGGCAATGAATCTGCCATCCTACATCAACACTGCACCAAGCCCAATATGGGAAGCATCACAATAGACTGTATAAGGCCCTGAACCTGTGGGCAAAACCAATACCGGTGCCGTAGTCAGAGCTGTCTTGAGCTTCTGAAAGCTCGCCTCATACTCATCCGACCATCTGAACTGGGCACCCTTCTGGGTCAATCTGGTCATCGGGGCTGCAATTGAGGAAAACCCCTCCATGAACCGACGATAGTAGCCTGCTAACCCCAAGAAACTCCAAACCTCTGTAGCTGAAGCTGGTCGAGGCCAGTTCTTGAATGCCTTAATCTTTTTCAGGTCCACCTGAATACCCTCTGCTAATATGACGTGACCCAAGAATGCAACCGAACTCAACCAAAACTCACACTTCGAGAACTTAGCATATAACTAGCTATCCTTCAGAGTCTGAAGAACGACTCTGAGGTGCTGCTCGTGCTCCTCCTGACTGCGGGAGTATATCGGAATATCATCAATAAAAACTATCACGAACAAGTCCAAATAAGGCCTGAACACTCGGTTCATCAACTCCATAAATGATGCTGGGGCATTGGTCAACCCAAATGACATGACCAGGAACTCATAATGCCCGTACCGAGTGCAGAATGCCATCTTAGGGACATCGGATGCCCTAATCCTCAACTGGTGGTAGCCAGATCTCAAGTCTATCTTTGAAAATAACTTGGCACCCTGAAGCTAGTCGAACAAATCGTCAATTCTCGGCAACAGATACTTATTCTTGATTGTAACTTTGTTCAATTTCTAGTAATCAATGCACATCCTCATCGAATCATCCTTTTTCTTCACAAATAACACTGGCGCACCCCAAGGCGAAATATTGGGTCTAATGAAACCCTTCTCAAGCAAATCCTGCAACTGACCCTTTAACTCTTTCAACTCTAGCGGGGCCATGCGATAAGGCGGGATAGAAATGGGTTGCGTGCCCGGAGCCAGATCAATACAGAAATCAATATCCCTGTCGGGCAGCATACCCGGCGGGTCTGAAGGGAAAACCTCAGGGAACTCCCGTACAATAGGGACATCAACAATAGAAGGGACCTCTGCGCTGGAGTCGCGAACATACGCCAAATAAGCTAAACACCCCTTCTCGACCATGGGTCGAGCCTTCACATAGGATATAACACTGCGGGTGGCATGACCTGGGGTCCCTATCCACTCTAAACGGGGCAAATCTAGTAAAGCTAAGGTCATAGTCTTGGCGTGGCAATCCAAGATGGCATGATACGGGGACAACCAATCCATCCCTAATATGACGTCGAAATCCACCATGTTTAAGAGCAATAAATAAACACGGGTCTCAAGACTCTCAAACACCACCACACAGGAATGATGAACTCGATCGACCATAATGGAATCACCCACCAGTGTAGATACGTATACAGGAACACTCAAGGCATCACTAGGCATAACCAAGTACGGTGCAAAATAAGATGACACATACGAATATGTAGACCCAGGGTCAAATAACACTGAAGCATCCCTATCGCAGACCAGAATAGTACCTGTAATAACTTCATCTGAAGACTCAGCCTCTGGCCTGGCTGGAAGAGCATAACACCGGGGCTAAGCCCCACCTCCCTGAACCATATCCCTGGGGCGATCAGCTACTGGCTGGCCTCTACCTTTGGCCATCCAAGCTCCACCTCTATGATATCTACCTCCACCTCTATGACCTCTACCCCCGCCTCTAGCTGGCTGGGCAGGCTGTGGAACACCTGGTGCCTGAATCATGGGGCGAGGACCCTATTGCTGGGAACTACCCTAAGCTCGAGGGAAAAATCTAACAATGTGACTCGGGTCACCGCAACCGTAACAAGCCCTCGGATGCTGAGACTGCTGACCCTGTTGACCTGTATGTCCTCCCCGAAAATTCTGAAGTAGTGGTGCACTGATGGGATCTAGTGGTGCACTGAAAGACTGCTGATCAGAATACTGCGGCTGAGAACCACTACAACCTGAAGTACCATGAGAGACCTGGAGAGCTGATTGAAAGGGCCTAGGGGGATGGCCTCTACCATAAGAATCTCTACCTCCAGATGAGGTACCACTGAATCTGCCTAAGTGACGGGGCCTCTTATCCGACCCATGACCACCCCCCTGTAACAGAGCCATCTCAACTCGGCGGGCCGCATTGGCCGCCTCCTGAAAACTGATCTCACTCCCGGCTCCCATAGCCATCTGGAGACGAATCGACTGAATCAAACCATCAATAAACCTCCGCACCCGCTCTCTCTCTCGGCGGGGAGTATAATAATAGCATGGCGAGCTAGATCAATGAACCGAGTCTCGTACTGAGTGAAAGTCACAGAGCCTTGCTGGAGGCTCTCAAACTGCATGCAAAAAGCCTCTCACTGAGTAACTAGGAGAAACTTCTCCAAAAACAACTCTGCAAACTGGTCCCAAGTCAAAGATGACGACCATGCTAGTCTGGCTAAACAATAGTCCCTCTACCAAGTCTTGGCGGATCCAGAAAGACGAAAGGTGGCAAATTTGACCCCATTGGTCTCCATAATACCAGGCCGAAGAACCTCATGGCAGCTATATAAGAAATCCTGGGGGTCCTTTGAAGAAGCACCGCTGAATGTGGTGGTGAAGAGCTTGGTGAACCTATCCAGCCTCCGCAAAGCATCTGCGGACATAGCCGCTCCATCACCGGTCTGAGTCACAATACCCGGCTGAACTGCCACGGCTGGTTGCACCACTGGAACCTGAGCCAAGGGAGCTACCTACTCCGGAGTTCGTGTAGCAGGAGTCTGAACCCCTCCTCCAGCCTGAGAGGTAGCTGGTGCTACTGGAAGCAAACCCGCTCGAGTGACGCTTTCCATAAGGCCTACCAATAAGACCAAAGCGTCCTGAAGAACTGGGGTGGCTATAAATCCCTCTAGGACCTGAGTTGGGCCCACCGGAGCTGCTGGAGCTGGAACCTCCTCATCATGATCAATCTGAGGCTCCACCTCTGGGGCTGCTGCTTGGGGCTGAGCTCTGCCCCTGCCTCAGCCTCTGGCATGGCCTCGGCCTCACCCTCTGCCCCTTGTAGGATCTGCTGCCGGGGGCTCGGGCTGCTGCGCGGTAGAAGAGGAAGAACGTGTTCTCGTCATCTGTGAAAGAACAGAGTAGAAAGACAATCAGTGTTTGAGAAACAAAATCGCACGATAAGAAAGAACAAAAGTGAAATTTTCCTAACTCTGTAGCCTCTGGGGGATAAACACAGACGTCTTCGTACCGATCCCTCAGACTCTACCGAGTTTGTCCGTGAGTTGTGAGACCTATGTAACCTAGGGCTCTAATACCAACTTGTCATGACCCGGATTTCCCACCCTCGAGAGTCGTGATGGCGCCTATTATTAGGATCTAGGAAAGCCAATTATTTATTACCCCTTTTTAGAAAACATCAACATTTTTAAAAATAACGAAATATTTAATAGAAAAGCGAAAGTCTTAATATAAATAAACTGAAAGCAAATGTAGAAAAAACCCTAGTCTTAATCCAAAGGCTGCTCCGGCTCCGTGATCTGTGCAAAAAAAGGTGCACAGAGTTTAGCATCAACACAACCGATCCCATGTGCTAGTAAGTGCCTGGCCTAACCCCGGCGAAGTAGTGACGAGGCTAGACCGGTCTACCAAACAAACTTGTGCAGTTCTATATATATATATATGCCATAAAAAGGAATATAGAAATTAACCAGTAAAGAGGGAGGGGAGCATGCTATAGGGGCTATAACAGTTCAGATCTAAAATCAAATAATAATGAACGAAACTGTACAACTACAATATCCGTAAGAATAGGAAAAATCAACAAATTGCACGGCACCATCCTTCGTGCCTTTACTCTTGTTCTCACCAAAACAATCACATAAAGTACACGGTATCACCCTTCGTGCTTTACCTCACAAAAATGATGGCACGGAATGATCCTTCGTGCATAAACACTCATATCATGGCACGGAATGTTCCTTCGTGCATTAGTAATCATATCAGGGCACAAAATTTTCCTTCGTGCATTAGTATTCATATCACAATCGTGCACGGCATCACCCTTCATGCTTTATCACTCGTCCTCACCCAAACAACAATCACAAACAATGGGGCGAGGGAATAGACAAACAAAATAGGAATCCCGACAAGGGAACAATAACAACAATTTCAATATCCCGCATGGGAGAAAAGTCTACCAAATAGCAAAATATCCCGGCAAGGGAATAACCAATAACTCATTAGCTTTCTTTCATTTCTTACTTCATATCTCGCTTTATCCCTTGAGTCAATGCTCTCAAGAATTTCATGATCTCATATACCTTCTCAATTCGTATCACAACCGAGCTAATACTCCACGAAAATCAAATGATCATAATGTCTTTGACATGTTCTTTACAATAAATAGAAATCCTCAATTAAACATGGAATTTACAACAAAATCATGATAATCACGTTTTAAGGACTCACGGTCATGCTAGACACCAATGTATAGATACTTGTCACCATGCCTATATACTGTACTCGACAATTAGATAGTAGAAAACAAGACTCAACTTTTATTCCCTCAAGCTAAGGTTAGACCGAACACTTACCTCAAATTCCACAGCTAAATCAATCCACAACGACCGCCTTCCCTCTCGAATTCGGCTCCAACTCAATCAAATCTATGAAATATCGACTTTACAACATTAATACAAGCTAAACAAATCAAACCCAATGCCTAAATATAGTTTTCTAAGCTTTCTTCCCAAAATTCCATAAATCGAACCCGGGCCCGCTTGGTCAAAACCCGAGGTTCGAACCAATTTCATATCACCCATTCCCCCACGAGCCTGAATATACAATTTGTTTTCAAATTCGACCCCAAAATGAGGTCTAAATCAAAGAAAATTAAAAAGTCCTAATTCTACCCAATTCCCCCAATTTTCACCCTAATCTATGTGATTTAAGCTTAGAATTTCAGTAATTAATGAAGGAAAATGAAGGAAATAAGTGGGGATTTACTAACCCAAGTGGTATTGAAGAATGGGGGCTTCAATGGACTCCTAGAGGCTTGAGGAAAAAGAGAGCTCGTGAGAATTAGAGTTAAACCCGTAGCTACTATTTTGAACATTTAAAAAAAAATCACTGGGCGGAATTACTCTATGCGTTCGCGACAGGGGGGTCGCATTCGCGAAAAAGGGAGGTTGGCAAGCATCGCGTTCGCGAGTGGAGGGCTGCAAACACGTAGAGTAAAATACTGGGGTCCAGGATCTGGGCCTACGCGAACGCGTGATAAGGTACGCGAACGCGTTGAAGGGAGCGGCAGAGCTATGCATTCGCGAACAGCTCAATGCGAATGCGAAGAGGAACCTACTGGGGTCCTGAACTTGGCTTACACGATCGCGGTAATAGGGATGCGAACGTGAAGAAGGGCGGACTATGAAGCTATGCTAAGGCGAAGGGGCATTGCGAACGCGATGAAGAAATTCACTGTCCACCTGCTGCAATTTTTCTGCAATTTCCTAAGTTTCAAAACCATCCCGAACACCTCCGAAAATACTCCCGAGCCCTCGGGGCTCCTAACCACTCACACACACTAACTTAACCACGTGATACGAACTTAACCGTGCGATCAAATCGCCAAATTAACATAAAAAACGAGGAATCAAGTCTCAAAATCATCATTTTTTTCATCAAACTTCATAAACTATCATTTTTAGAGATTTAGGTCCGAAACACGTCAAATGACATCCGATTTCAACCAAATTCCAAAGAAAGTGCTTAAACCACATATAAGACCTGTACCGGATGCCGGAACCAGAATACGGGCCTGATACCATCACTTTCTAATCCATTTTCATTTCAAATTTCTATATTAATTTCAGAAAAATAATTTCTCTTAAAAATTCATTTCTCGGGCTCGGGACCTCGGATTTCGATTCTGGGCATATGCCTGAGTCCCATATTTTCCTGCGGACCCTCCGGGACCGTCCAATCATGGGTCCGGGTCCGTTTACCCAAAATATTGACCAAAGTCAACTTTAATCATATTAATATCAAAATTTATCATTTTTCACACAGAATTCATATTTAAGTTTTTCGGTTACGCGCCCGGAATGTGCTTGCAAATTGAGGCGATTAAAAGTGAGTTTTTCAAGGCCTCAGGAGTGCGGAAAAAGAGGGAAAACAGTATTTTTTACTATATTAAAATTAAATAATTACTTTTCATAACTATACAAGATTTAATTATTACATATTTAGATTTTGATTCCGGACACAATATTTGAGGCCCAGTAGCATTAATGTATCCTAAATTTTTATGTTCTTACGTTTGTTGACTATAATTGGATATAATTTGTGTTTGAACTATCAGCTTTTTGACGTATTTTTGGGAATAAGAGATACTTAAATGATTAATTTATATAACTACAAGGATACTATGCTAAAGGGCACTACGTTTTACTACGCTAAAAGGTCAGTGCATTACAAATACAAGCACTACATTAGGCCACAAGATACCACTACAAGGAACTAAAGTAAAAAATTTATCTAGTTTTCTAATCTTTTAGCAAATTAATAATCTAAACCGAATAAAAAAACTGATCTATTTAATCACAAAACAATCACGAAATTACATATACCATAGTAAAAAGTAACTAATTAATATTTTTTAACAACTAATAACAATTTCTCTATTTTACAAATTTGTTTAGCACACTAATACTATAGTCCGGTTAAAAAACAACAGATTCGTTAAATCACAAAACAATCACAAAATAACATAGAGCACATAAAAATTAACTAATATATTTTAAATAGAATTCTATTTATGGTGAATGTCTATATTTAAAGAGATTCTAGGGTTTATTACTTGGTGGCTACGTCACTCTTTCCCTATAAATAGAAGGTTCTCTTCCATTGTGATTCATCTCAAAGTCAATAAGAATTCTCTCTTCCTACTTTTTGCAATATTCTTCTTCTTATTTTATTGTTTTATAATATATTATCAGTACGTGACTCTAACCAATTGAGTAGAAGCTTTGGGATTGAGCATAATGATTGTCAATTATTCCATGAACTTCCTTCATGATTAAATTCTGGATTTAAGGTAAGTATTTTACTTTATTTTTCTCTTTTAAATTCTTGAAATTCTATAATATGATTTTATATACAAGCAAAGACAACAAAGTTTGATTATAACTCTAATGGAGTTTGTAAGAAATTATAACTACCTGAAGTGGTAAAATTTCTATGTCTTGCCACGATCAAAGTCATGTATATATGATCGTGAGCACAAGAAGTGAAAACTCCTCCCATTGAATTTATTCCATTCTCATTCCCTTAAGAGAATGTGATAGCAATATGTGATAAGTCTGAAAGAAGATAAAATTATTATCGTGAAGGTATCAATGGATATGAACGTGGCAATAGACGAAATTATAATTGTCTTCATTGTGATAATGAGAATAATAAGGATTCTCAAAATAATCCTTCACTATGTGAAAGTAATATTATCATCGATTTGGCATGATATTTTATAAAGCACATATAGATGATTATAGTTCATTCATGATGTGAATGTGACAACATCTAATTTATGAATACATATTAATTCTTGGAAGAATATGAACGTGCTAGTGGTAGTGAATATACCACACTCACCTCTAGAAAGAGGTTTGGGATGAAATAAGAAAATTATTTCATTATTATGGCATAAATGGTCATTGGTCACGTACTTATTGTATGCCAAAATATTTTGGCATTGTGATTATTAAAAGATAACACTAATGCAAGAAACAGATCTTTCATATAATTTTAACCATGACTATAATGGTATAACTTTCTCTTTAAAAGAGATATTCACCATATGGATGTTGATGAATATGTGGTATTACAAAATTAATTGAGAACTCTGCAAGAGCCAATTATACTATTTTGGAGAAACACAATTGATTAATAAGGTATTGTGTTGTAGTAAGTCTCAAAAAAACTTATTTAGTTTCTAAAATATTCGCGAAAGCAGTTGGTTATATTCAGACTATAAATGAGGAAAGATTTAATATATTCTATTACTACAACTTGTAGCGGGATAATATGTATGTAAAAATTTACCCACTTTTCTCCAGTTTGTACTACACAAATAAACGAATACCATAATAAAGTAGATATTTATTGATATAAAAACTCATATCATAATAAACTTGGAGTTTATTGATAATTGCATACGTCATGATGTAAATCTGAAGTTTATCAATATTGATAATTTATTCAATTCGCATAATTGGTTTAGCCATATCAATTTAAGTATGATATCTAAAATAATAAAAGAGAATTCACATGGGTAAATATTAAAGAACTAGAAAGTTCTTTACGAATTCTTTTATGTTGCTTTTTCTTATTAATTAATAGACAAACTAAATTGGGATTAAATTCCATGAATGCTGGAAGTATCAAAGGTGAATATGGGTCCATTCACCTACCATGTATACCCCGTAAGATGCATCTATGAGATGGTTACATGTGCGATTATTATTAACGCGCAACCTGGTGTTTGCAAGGTAACTTGCTCAATAATTTAATTTAGAGCATAATTTCCAAATTTTCTATTCAAGACAGTTCATCTTGATAAGTTGGTTTACATCACAGTTGGTTTAGCAAAATAATTTATTGAGTGCCTTCACTTAATAGCTAAACTATTGCTTATGAGAACAAAGTTTTGTATATCAGTTTGATATACGTTATATACGAAAGTACATTATTTTCTCCCCTCACAAGTGGTTCGGGGTCAGGAACCAAATAATTCCATCTTATTATTATTGATGTGCAATGTATATTTTGATTAACACCATAACACACAAAGATGGATTCTCAAAGTTAAGGAAACAAGTTAGTTTTTCTAACACGAGGGGGAGACATGATACAACAATTGAGAAAAAGTTACATGAAATGAATTATTATTTATACATTTCGATCCTCGAATAAGATAATATGAACTTGAAGCTCATAAAAAGATAATTCATCTGCAATATATTACAAAGCATGCCAGACACATTTGCTGACCCAAAGAAAGTAACTATATTCTCATTGCAAATGCTCCTATTAAGTCCAAGAAGGACAAAGTCTATGGTACGCTTAAAGCATATAGACAAATCGGTTTCAAATAAACTTCTTGATAAAGAAGATGAGCAAACGATCAAAATGATCATAATAAAGGAGGCAAGTGATCTAGAAGATCACATGACATAACACTTCATAAAAATCTCATAAGAGATTCAGGTACCTCAATATATGAATAAAGAGATCTCTATGTTATGTCTTTATGAAAAATAAGGAGGTTGGAACCGATATGAAATGTACTTCGACGACATCTATGATAACACTAAATATATATATGAGCATCTTAAGTCTAGATAAACAATTCAAGTGGAATTGGTTTCATATGAAAGACATGTTATTTTGGACCTGCAGTTCAAACATTTAAAAGTACAAAGTCAATGATATGTGCAATCAGTTTTCGATATCTTATTTGTCTAGCATGACATGAAAACTTGATATGCATCTAAAGTCTATTATATGGCTTATATGACTTAACTTATATGACAATCCATGAAGGATTTAAGTTGCTTGAAGCATATACAATTCTTGATCTTGAAGTACCACACCATCAGTGCAATTTGTGCACATATGTATCTTGCTATAACTATAAGCATGATAATATGATAGCGAGAATACCTCTATGGAGTTATTGAAAAGGCCATTTCACGGCATTTTATGAAGACATTACATATCTCTCAATAATGATGATTTCAAGGTGTAACAAATTCATTCAAAGTTAATACGACTAATTTATTTATCAAATCTCTACCAATGATTTTTCGAAGATGGTGTACAAGATTAGAATGCAAAGGCTCAAAAATGCGAATTGATGCTCTCATCAGGGGGAGTTAATATACGTTGTACTCTTTTTCCCTTACAAGGTTTTGTCCCACTGGATTTTCCTTGTAAGGTTTTTAATGAATCAACCAAAAGACGATTGTTAGATGTGTGTACTCTTTTTCCTTCTTTATAATTTTTTCTCACTGGATTTTATTTTAATTAAGGTTTTAACGAGGCACATTATCTATTGAATAGACATTCAAAGGGAGTATTATAAATAGAATTCTACTTATGGTGAATGTCTATATTTAGAGAGATTCTAGGGTTTATAACTTGGTGGCTAAGTCACTCTTTCCCTATAAATAGAGGGTTCTATTCCATTGTAATTCATCTCAAAATCAATAAGAATTCTCTCTCCCTACTTTTCTTTGCAATACTCTTCTT
>MU696659.1:0-57296 GCA_026770625.1 Nicotiana glauca | reverse complement strand
TTTTTTTTTTTTTTTTTTTTTTTATAGCATAATATGCATTTTTTATACAAGTTTTAACAAAAACTAAGTCGGAATACCTCAATTTAAGATTTTTAGAAAGTCGAAGATTTTGTGGTTTTGAGCCGAAACAAGCAACAATCTCCGAGATAACGCCTTAGCTAGCACGTGGGACCGAGAATCTTCACTTTGTATTGGATGGGTGGGCTCCAATCAAGCTTTTTTGGTTTAAAAATGGAAGGGGGAGAGATCGTTTGTTTTTTTATATAGCGTCTTTTGTTAAGACGTTATATATATATATCGTCGTAACAAAAGACGCTATATTTTCCCGCTTAAATTATACTTAACTGGCCAAATGGCCGTTAAAGTATAGCGTGGTTCAAAAAATCACTATATATATTTTGGTCAATAATTTTTTTTTCACATATTTTTGTTCTTTGAGTCCAAATGAATCACATTTGGTCCCGGACTCCGTTCTCCTTTACTAGTTTTAAGAATGAAATAATTCAAAAAATTATAGAAATATGATATTTTTGTGGTGGTCTTAACTTTTGACCTTCGCTCGACCCATAGACAGAATTTCAAGGTCAAAAGTTAAAAGTGTTGTTCATAAGGTAAGCGAAGAGTAACACTTGTTAAACTTGAAGTTCTGCCCATCGGGCAAGCGTCCACTTTAGGGCTAATCGTGTACTACTATATGGACTTTGGAGCTAAATCCTCATCACGGCGATCTCAAATATTCATGGAGAGGAATCTCTGTCTGGTAAGTAAATTGTTACTGTAGTATGTTAAAAGCAACTTCGCTGCTTCAAGATGAAATTATTTGGTTCTTTCACATTGGAAATGGACTGTTCGTCCTATTCTAACCCCTATTATATATCTTTTACCTTCTCTTTTTTCTTTTCCATCCACTAATAGAACTATCAAAGGCTCGTGGGAAACTACTATAAGTTGAAGGCTTTTCAGCGTTTCCTATTAAACTACTAAGTAAATTTGAGAATAGTGTATAGGCTAAAATCTGCCTTAAGAAAATTTAGCGTGAATCGGCATTATGGAAAAGATCGGCCGAGGTCGACTATGAAGCATCAAGGTTCGTGGCCGAGGAGCCAACCACTGCCGAGGTCGATTGTTGTGTAAATAGACGGTCATTATTTGAAATAAGACATTGATGAGAATATTCCATTGGATATTCTTTTCACTTGTACTACTAGGTTGTTAAGGATGTCTTGTACAAATAAAAAAAGAGATAAGCGGATAAGGTATGTAATATTCACGTTATAAGAACACTTTTTGAGAAGAAGATTTACTCTCTAGCAAAGATACAAACTTTACTTTTTCATCAAGATTCTTGCTTACATTATTCCATACTTTTCCATTAGATCCAAGAATAGTTCAAACATTCTAGGATTTATCTATCATTCATCATTGTCAGAAGGAAGAATCATCCACATCATTCATTATTGGTTGAATCATTCTCCTTATTTACAAAATGTCATTTATCGCTATTTATTGCTTGATATTCCTCTAGTATTGCACACATCCTTTGGAATATTAAATGTGCATTACTTCCACTTCCCCACCAACTTTATTTCACGTCTTCCATTCTATCAAGTTCAAAGTCTAGAAATATTATTATTAACTAAGTTTAACCCCTCATTACATAAAATTTAATTGTTTAACTAAAAGTAAGTATGTATTTTTTGGTCAAACAAATAGGTTCTTGTTAATTTGTCAGTTAAGCCAAGATAATGTCTTAATATGAAAGCGCGAGCTATTATGTGTATGCTCCAAAACAAATACAGCAGTAGATACATAAAAATTAAAGAATTTTGATCATATAAATAAAGAATTCAGTACATATATTCATTATTCACAAATACGAGAAGAATCAATCTTAATAAATAGCCGAGGCAGTGCCGCAATTTCCTTGTTCGAGCAACTTAATTACAGGAACCTCGAACGCTTGCACTCATGAGAAAAGCCTTGAGGAAACCTCTTAGAATCAGCACAATAGTTGTAAACCATATGTCTGCTCTGCACCCATCGTAGCCTATTCCTGCCCTTAGCATCAAGTTCTTGATTTTGCCATGGCCTAGCATTGTTTGCTGAATCAGTGGACTTACATGAAGAGGCACCGGATGTAACTGCGCAGCCATCTATATTGAAGTTTCTGTAGTAAGCAGTGAAAGGAGCATGTGTCCAATCTGTCTTGACTCTGCCTCCTTGTGTTGCCCACTCATCTGCATTCCATAAGCTGCAGTACACTTTCATTGGTTGGCTCTTTGGGAATGGAATACCAGCGCTTTCATGGTTGTTGTATACTCTGATTGGACTGTTATCTACCAAGAAACTGAAGATGGCAATTCATATGGAAACCATTAGTACCAAATTAAGAAGAAGTGCTAGCAAACATAATTATCAGAGTGAGATTACAAAGGACTTACATAATTTTCTGAGCGTTCCAGATAATGGAGTAAGTGTGAAATGCAGCAGTTGGGTCGAACCACAAATGGAATTGTTGTTCTTTGTTGCCTTTGCCTTGTGAATAAACATTGGTATGAACTGTATAAGGTTGGCCAGAAACATTTCCTAAGAACTCGAAATCGATCTCATCATGTCCAGCTCCTTGTGAAGATAACTGATGAAAGAAAGAGAGAACAGAAAACAATAGTAAATCATCAGAACTTGGACATGAACTAGAACGACTTCATTTTTGTAAGGGAAAAGTTGAATGACTTACAAAGAAAGTGGTGACAGTGCCAGCAGAATTTCCAGGGACAAGTTTGAGTTGCATGTCAAATCTTCCAAAGAGATATTCATTCTTGGACTGAAAACCCGAACCAGAAAATTTGTCAAGGGACAGAGAGAGGCCTCTGCCTCCTTCTGTTATTTTACCACGTCCTTCGCCCCAAGTGATATCTGCAAGAGTATAAAAATTACCAGCTGAAGCGGCTGCCCATAGACTTGCCATGACTATGGGAAGGATTAACATTTTGAAAGAGAAACGAGGCGACATTTTCAAAATGATTTCTCAAAGTATTTTGCACGTTGGAGGAAGAAGGGAGAATGTCTGAAATGTATGTTGATTGATGATATGAAATTGTTCAAGAATGTATCCGTATTTATATTAAGCAAATTATATGATTGACCATGCTCATGAATTGAGGAGGAAGGATCCAAAATTGGCAA
The DNA here is from genome assembly GCA_026770625.1 of Nicotiana glauca. NCBI lineage: Eukaryota > Viridiplantae > Streptophyta > Magnoliopsida > Solanales > Solanaceae > Nicotiana > Nicotiana glauca. Next base: position 54,110 of record MU696659.1, on the reverse strand, counting down.
AACAGCTGGAAATTAAATCTTTGTTTATTGGAAACATTAGTGGAGTTGTAATACTTATTGGCAGGGCCCCACTTGACGTTTACGCGTTTAATATATAAGTAAGATGATTTGAATGAGAGAAAACTTGGATTCCTTGGGACACTATTCCCATGCTTTAATAATAATGAACCTTGGGTTACAGCTATTAAACATAATGGATGTCCACAACTAAACTAAGTATTGAGCCGTGTGATTGCCCTTATTTTGTCATCAAGCTACTTGTGACTTCGTTGTGCATTCCTCTCATTAAGGGTGTATCTGAGGCTATTCAATAAAATTGAGGAGTAAAGTCAAACGTTGATAAGAGGCTTTAAGATTTTAAAGAAAAAAGAATTTGTATTTTTTTAAAGTGTATTTTCCTAACTTTTTAAGATGTAAAATTATCGATACATTTTGTAATAATTGATTTCTTCTAATAAGTCTTTTTAATTAATAAATAACTAATACATTTAATTTGTCTTGACTCTTGAGACACTATGAATCTTAGGTGAACTTTTATCAATTTTGATTTTTAAAAGTTTTTTCTCCCACTTGCAATTGTTAAAGGAACTTTATTTTATTAATATAGGTAAATTGAAAAAGAATCAAGTCTTCTTGTTTGAGTATATTGATTAGAATACTATTTTTTTTTTAACACTTTTAACTTGGAAAATAAGTCTAAACTATAAATATTAGAGTGACTATTATGTTTTAAGAAACATTCCAGTTAAAAACAATATATTTTTTTTTTCAAATCCTCTCATCATTTAAGAAATTGTACTTTTTTCCACTAAATATTCCCCAAAAAATAAAAATTAAAATATAAACCTTTTACTACTAGTTTCAATTTTTTCATTTTGCAAAAGACGTCTGTTGGTAAATTTACTCTTCAGCGGTTCAGCCGGCTATGGGCACGTAGAATACATGGTAGTTAGGACGTACTTTTTTTAAACTAGTTAAGGTTAGCCTGTGCCCAATAACCGTAAATTTTTTGTATGTCCTCTATGATTATTTGAAGCAGCAGATTCAGAAGAAGTTGCACGGAGCAGTTTAGAGCTAAAGTATCAATTTCCTGAGTAATTATGCTTGCTACCTCATTTTCGCGAAAGTATAATTGTAAATCCAAAAGTGATTTAACCCTTCAGTAGTACTCAAAAAATAAAATATGTTGCTCTAATAGAAAGCAAGAAGTTATACTGATCCCAACAGTAGTCAGTAGTAATGGAAACGGAAGCAGGGATAGGATCTATCGATTGACAAGCATCTAAACTAAAATCCTTATAACTTGTTACAAAATGGTGCACTTATCCACTTTATATTCATTTTTTCCAATTGAGAGGCCAATGTACGTTAGAAAATACGAAGATGTTAAACTCCATACACTCGAATTAGATGTACATAGAACATATACAACAATAGATAAATTATCCAGCACGATTAGGATGTGTAACAATGCAGATTAGAATATTTAGCAATTGGAATAACTAATTAACATATTCTGTTTCTCATTGGATAAAAAGGCTAAACTTGGTAGGTTGACAACTTCAGATTAACAACAATCCTACATGTATTTGCTGGCCTAATCTTGAACTAAGGGGAAAAAGAACACACTTTACTACAGGGACACTTATTAGTTTACATCATTGTTATCGATATAGTAATGGCAGTTTGGGTATTGCTGCTTTGCGCCACAATCTTTGATTTAATCCGCATTAGGAGCATTGACATTCTTTACTAAAAAATCAAATGAGACCGTCTGATCTCTCTATGTTCACATAACTTACAAGGAAAAATTAGAACCTCACACAAGCAATTCAGAAACTTTCATTGCAATCTAAAAAGAAAGAAAAAAATTAACTTTAAGCACACATAACATTCCAAGAAAATCTGAACATTCAACTGTGAAGTTGCTGGTTTGAAACAATCAAGCCACCTTTCTATTTGTTAGGATATTTTAGGCAAATCCGTGTACACCACCATGACAGAACTAAACAAGGGTTAATGATTTTCTAAAAGATTCAATATGCTAAGCTTGCTGGAACAAAAGTGTAGAATCTAATGACTGAAACAACTAAAAGAGACATCCCTGAAATGATGAACTTTGAAAAAGAAATAAAATATAACGGAAAACAAAAGGAAAAATAGAACATGATCTGGTGCAATTTACTGAAATAGAAGTCAGATATATATCTACTTGTTTAAGAATAGGTAATGCGAAAGATACACATTACGAACAATGAAACTAACCTGAATGAAATGCAATCAGATTGGTTAGCAAATGTGATAATACGTTTTGTATCAGGCTTGGTTACTGGAAATTAAACAAATGCTTTAGGATGTCAACTGTCCTATCATGAAGTTGCATGATAAAAATACTCCTGATTAATATAGAACATTATATAAGATGCTGCACTAAATATACAAAGACAACTTTGAGGACATCAATATTTGAATGGGTAGTAAAGATATACCATAAAAATACTAATTGTTCTGTAAAGGCATTCAAGAATTCTTTTGTTTCTTCTAGCAGTTGTACCCATTCATAGCAACATAAAAGAAAGACAACGACTATCATATTAAATAGACATTGTAAAAGTAGATACATTAATTTTTACATCTATTCTTTTTAAACCTAAATTCCCATAAAATAGTGACAAAATGAGCTGAAGAACATACCTGAACAAATTTAAGCACATGCCGTAAGATTTCAACCATAAGAAGTTCTGTCATTGGAATTTTTTTGTTGTTGAAGGTTAGTGGAAGAGGAAAACATGATAAAACGAATTGAAATCACATGACTTTTTTTGGTTAATAAGCTAAGTAAAAAGAAAAAGGTCTACAAATAACTATAAATTGGGATTGCCATTGTCAGCTCGCATATACTTGTTGTTGATATAGACGGAATGACAGCTCACTGATACACTTCATAAAATTTGAAGCTTTACTATTCCTGATGGCGAGTTAGTATTTGTTAAGGTTTCCATAGTCATTTTCAGCTGCAATGTATACTAAAGCTCTTCAATTTCAGTTCTCCTTTCTCCTATTGCTATCAGAAAAGTGGTGATCTACAAGAGGAAAACAGAGAAAATCAAAAATCAAGAATAAGCCTGTAAGAAACCAAAAAATAGATAGAGTAAAATTAATGAAAGAATATAAGTTTCTATTAGAAAGGCAAAGAAGGTTAAGCATCGGACCTGAGTGATGGATCTTTCTCTTGCCATTATTGACATAGCTGTTTTGAGCCCTAAGAGAAGAGCACTGATACATTGTCGTTGAGTACCAAGTAATCAAGTTGTTACAACTGGCTTTTTTTTTCTTTTCAAATCTTAGTTAATGCACACTTTAGCCTTTGTTATCCAACTTTCACTTGCTTGCGGCAGAATTTCAATCTGCCTTCCATCGAATATAAAAACCTTAGAACTCACAAGCTCGTCTATCTGTTAGTTAAGTTGTCTCATGGCCCTTAAAAGTATATTGCATAGAGTGTGTAGCAGCATCTCATAACTGAATAGGCATATTAAACAAAGGCAGCTTAATATAACTGCAATGTGAAAGTGGAGCATTTAGTAATAGCATATTATAAAATATTGAACAGTTATCCATATCGTGAACGTAGCAGTGTGGAATTTTTTTAAAACTCATATACTTACCTTGACAGAGTGAACGCGCAGTTGGCAGAAGACGACGTTACCAATATTACACAAAAATGACCAAATGAGTCCACTTAAACCTTGTTCTTCATCTAAATAGTGAAGAAATTCAACAAATATTTATATTAGACAGATAAATATGATTATAATCATAGCTAGCAAACCTTGGTCGTAAGATAATTTAAGAAAGTAATTTACTTTCTCAACAAATCTGAGATAAAGGCAATCTATTGGACATTACCTTGACTCCATCATAAGTTATCATAATATGCGTTGAAGCTCTTTATCCTTTAGCTTCCGTGTGAAAATGTAGCTTTGACAAATACATAAATATTATACAAATAACAAACCGAGGTAACTAAATCCGAAGGAAAAATGACCGCTTGTCTCACTTGTTAATTTGCACTCTAATGTAGTCTAGTTGGTTGTTGCCCATGTATAGCCCACGAACAATGACGTAGTTTATATAACATAAACTTTAAAGTGTTTATTGATGTTCGATAATAAATACTTTATCTAAAAATAAAATCTTGTTTATCAACATTTTAGTGGCAGTGAATTGTTAAATATTGCCACACACTTTTATTTTATAACTGAACTAAAAATAAAATTATACAAATGATACATGAATAATTCTTTTATTAAAGAGTAAGTATTGACATCAGAAGTATAAAGGAAAACACCATGCGGTAAACGTTATAAACTTTCGAAAATGTACATGCATTTATAAGATGTTGCAAAATATTTGGAGGCCGCTCCAATATCCAAAAATTAATACTAATTGCCTTCACAAACATAGGCACACACTACTTACAACTATTTACGTAAAAAATATGGAACAATTTGTTAAATGGGCAAACTATGTAAACCTTGTTAAAAGATCATTCTCCTTGTTGAAATAGATTCTGGATCTTAGAATGCACAGAGCATTATCTTATTGCTGTTAATAGCAGCAAAATACTTGTCACCTAACTGAACAACAAATCATGGAGAGAACATAACATCATAGTCAACTATAGATTCCAGCAAAGATGAAAGTTAGTAAGTTGGAAATCTAGAGGAGTATCTATACATAGTTAGCCATATTTTTTTATGAAAAATAATCTTTCATACAGAAAGGGTTTCAATTGGGTAGAAACTGAAAAAATAATAAGATATAATATCTTAAATTTAATTTATGCATACATATACTTTAAGTCTAGTAAAAAGCCTTGAATTTATCACAGAAGTACTTATTATTTGACATGCTAAACGTTTGACTTCTTGAGGCTCTGCACCCAAATCAAGAATTATAAATAGTTGCGACATACATATGTTTTAGAGATTGTATAGTATAGTATAGAGATAAGTACAAGACTTAGAACCACTAATTTATCCTAGAAGACAAAATATAGACATTGGAATGATACATATCACCAATTTTACAAAATATCCTAAAGAACTCAAATAATTTAGAAAATTTCGTCAAATAACATGTTAAAACTAAGAAAGAGAAACTTACCTTGGAATCATCAAGTAGTTTTGTGGAATATTATCCGAAGTAAGCTGATATTGAATGAATACATTTTAGATCTCCATTGCAGAAACTAAACCAAGCTCTTTCATTCATACTGGAGAAGATAAAGAGATATCAAATTTCCAACAGTTAAAGAAGAAGAAGAATTTGATTTGGTATACTATTGGAATCTGTCCAGAAACAAGCAAACATGTAAACATATAGATGCATATGCAAAATTATCAATCAAAGCAAGGTTTCAAGTATTAGATGTATATTCAAGAAAAAAATTACTTACCTGATACTTAGTACAATATTCATGTAGTATTCCACCTTTAGGATCTTTAGTGAAGTAAGGATTCAAGATGCAGAGACATCTCAGTTAACATCTATGTGATATCAATCCAATTTGTAAGTGCTGAGGATCAATCTTTTGCAGGATACCAGTCAGATGTACATCAAATCTCAAATATGTGACTGCTCATAGTGTTACTGTTAATTCACAAGAGGGACGCTTGAATGATTTCATCATATACTACATTGTGTGTTGTATGATCATCGTTGCTATCAGCTATTGTGGGTTGGATCAATAATTTCACAGAACTTGAGTTTTTTGCTCGCGATAAACTAACATAAAGCTGACTGTGGGAAAAAATAGGCTCTCATAAATCTAACAAAATTTAACGTCTGACCTTGGGCTTTATTTATCGTCATAGAAAAACATAATCTAATAGGAAATTGTGTTCTTTTGAAAGGAATAGGCAGTTTTTCATCTTGTAAAGAGAACAAAGGTATTCTAGGAATAAATAAATGTGTGTTTTTCAAGTCACCACTTGCAATTTTAGCACTTATCACATGTCTTTTGAAATTACAACATATAAGTCATGTACCATTACACAAACCTTCATACGGATTTAAATTACTTTCAATTCTTTTTCACAGTTAATTTATATGGAGGCAAGCCAGCAAGGTGTAAAGTATGCAAGAAATCTTCATATTCACTTTGATCAATAGTTTCAATAGTTTCGTCAAACGCTACATATGTCCTAGATTCACCCAAAAAATTGAGTTATCAGCATATCATTCATTTCGTCAACGAAATTATTTTTGTTATCAAAATGACACGAGAAGTTGTAGAAGACATATCACAAGCACATATATATAAATCTAGATAAATTATTCTAAATAAAAGATTCAACGATTCTTTTTTTCTTATAAAAGGAGCAATGAAACAATCAGGAATTTCAATCTTACCTTGGCCATGATTTTTCTTTTCCGCTCCCTATTCACGTCAAATATTTGCAAAAAACAGGACCTGTTCTCGCTCGCATATTTACTGATAATCGCATTTTTTAAAATTGGTTCTATATTTCAGAACACAATAAACTTTCTCGTATGAAATCCTCTTTTTTTCCGCTCGTAACAATTGAAAGAGTTTCTCTGAAATCACCGCCAAAACGACAACTTTTCCACCAAAGAGTGTCTTTGTATCCATTAGATATTTCAGTAGTAAATCAAAAGCTTCTATCAATTTTTTTTGGCCACTGATACTTCATCCCACACAATTAATTTAGTATCTCGTATCAATGATGCAAGCGAACTCTGCTTACTAATATTACAGAAGAATTGTTCATCAATATCAATAGGAAAAACGGGAGTGAGCAGTCCGTCCTCCGGGAAGAATTAAAGTTGCAGCACCAGAGGTTGCTGTTGCTAAAGCTACGAATCCTTTTGATCGTATAACATCCAATAATACACGATACAAAAAAGTTTTTCCTGTTCCTCCGAAACCATAGATAAAAAAAGCTTCAGATTTATTCCTAAATATTCTATGAAGGATTACATCATATGCTTTTCGCTGTTCATTGTTCAATTTTATTTTTAGTAACAAAATCTTCTTCTCTAACAATTATATTTCTTTCAAAATGAGAATCTTGAGCCTCCCTAGCAGCAAATGAAGCTAAAATTCTTTCTGGTACAAGTGCAAATTCATTTATATCATGACCCATTAAATGCAAAATGTTTCTAAAGCAATATGACGAATTTGTTTCTCGTTCAAATGTGGCAAAATGTTGAAGTCTTCATACATAGAATCTTCAAATTAGTTCCAAAGTTCTTTTGGGTTAGCAGGATTACAATATACCAAATGTGTAGCAAATAAACGTCTTAGACTATAAGGCATCTAATATCTTACAACATTTGACATACATTCAACCAAGTTATTATCACATTGTAATAATCCCTATTTTTCTACAGCTTCTCTAAATGTACTACAATATATTCCATTTACAGTTAGCAAATGTTGGTATAATTTTGGTCCTCTAATATTCATTAATAATAATCTAGGATAATATCTTTCCCTTTCTATTGGATGACATATCACAATACATTCAATAACAATCCTCTGTTGTCGACGTGCCCATATTCTATACTATTTGGACCATACAAAATATTCTGAAAATTCTGTATAAAGTAAATTTAGTTTCTTGGAATATTGATTTTCTATGTTCATCAAAAAGAATTTTGTCAATATTGTTTTCCTAATAATGAGATTATTGTAATTGCATTTACAGTCCGTGTGATTTTAAAAGAGATAAATTATTGTCCTTCAAGATGTAGCTGAAGATGACAAAAAGATGGAGTCATTTCGCTAATGAGAGAACCAAATAAACGCCAAGATGCCTCTGGTGGAGATACCCATCTAACAGACTGATATTCTTTGATCTCATCTATTTCAATATTTGGATCATCAGCATGTACGAAAAAGGCAATTTTATCATGTCCCTTGCAGATATATTTATAAAGGTATTTGACAAGTTTAATATCAGAAAAAACTTCAATATTAATATGACAGTTAAATTTGCTCAATAGATATGGATTGTAAGGAACTACCCATGAATTGTCAAGAAATTTGTGACGACCCGACCCGTCGTCTCACGTGTTACCGCTCCATTTCCCCCATTTTCTGCTTCTTTATGCTTCATTACCAGTGTCTTGTCGTCTCATGTGTTACCGCTCCTTTTCCCCCATTTTCTGCTTTTTTATGCTTCATTACCAGTGTCTTGTGTGATCGAGTCAGTTTGGATTGATTTTTGAAGGAAATGAGACACTTAGTCTCTTTAAGGAAGGCTTAGTTTAGAAAAGTCAACCGGATGTTGACTTATGTGTTAGAGGGCTCGGATATGAATTTCGATGATTCAGTTAGCTTCGAGGGATGATTTGTGACTTAGGAGTGTGATCGAAAGTGATTTTGGAGGTCCGGTGTAGAATTAGGCTTGAATTGGCGAAGTTAGTATTTTGTGAATTTCGGTTGATTGGTGAGATTTTGATTCGAGGGTCTTAATAGAATTTTCGAGAGTTGTTGTAGCTTCGTTAAGTGATTTGGGATGTGTGTGTAAAATTTCAGGTCATTCAGAGTGATTTGGTTGGGTTTTTGATCGAATGCGTGTTTCAGAAGTTTTTGAAGACCTTAGGCTTGAATTCAATGAGATTTGATGGTTTTGGTATTGGTTGAGGTATTTAAATGATTGGAACGAGTTTGAATGATGTTATAGGAGATGTTGGTGCTTTTGGTTGAGGTCCCGGGGGCCTCGGGGTGATTTCGGATGGTTAACGGGATGTTTTGGACTTGTGAAATTGGAAATTTGCTGATGCTTCTAGTATTTTCGCTTCTGTAGAATTGGGACTGCAGAAATGGTATCACAGGAGCGAGGTCGCAGAAGCGAGAAGTATCGTAGGTGTGGAATTAGGGACCGCATCTGTGGAGTCGCAGATGCGACCGTTTGGACGCAGAAGCGGAGTTTTGCCTCCCAGTGAATTTCTGCAGAAGCAGAGCTTTGGGCCACAGAAGCGGTACTGCGGAAGCTGGCTTTTTACGGTAGATGCGGTTTTGCCTGGGCAGGATATTAAAGTTCATCTTCGCGAATTTTTAAAGGGTTTCTCATTCTAAGTTTGGACTCTGAGAATTTGTGGGCGATTTTGAAGAGGATTTTCAAGGAGCTTCGATAAAGTAAGGATTTTTGTACTTAAAACACGATTTTATGGTGCAAATACATGGATTAGGCCTGAAAACTTAAAAAATTAATGGACAAAAATGGTGGTTTAAGGGCTTGAACTTAAGAGAGCAAAAATTGGGATTTGAGGGGACTCCGATTTTGGTGTTCTTTATATGCATAGACTCGTGGCGGGATAAGGAACCCGTTGGTGTAAGAATTTTTGAGTTTCGAGAAGTGGGGCCGGGGCTCAAGTTTTGCTAATTTTGAGATTTTTAATATTTTTCGATTGTTTTCGATTGGGTATTGTTCCTTTGGCATATTGTGACGTATTCGTTGTGGTTTTGGTCAGATTCATTGTGCGAGGAGGCCGATTTGAGAGGCAAGGGCATAACGAGCCAGAGCTTTAGCTGGTTTGAGGTGAGTAATGAATGTAAATGATGTCCTGAGGGTTTGAAACCCCGGATTTGCACATCGTAGTGCTATATTGAGGTGAGACATGCGCTTGATGATGAGCGCGGGGTCATTTACTATTGGGGATTGTGACTTGGTCCGTCCCGAGGATGTTTTTACCATGTATTTGATTGAAACTTACTTGATATCATCATTATTTGGACTAATTGTCACATTTGGGCTTCCAGCCAACGTTTTGGACCCTTTAGGGGTTGTTATTTCTGTTCCCTCACTATTTTGACATAGTACTTGAACTCAGCCCTATTGGTTAAAACTGTTTTGCAAACACAGCCACTTTTACTCAGATTTAAAACTTAAATGATATTTCTAATGATGTTTTGGGATGAGAACTACTATTTTATTATTTCCCGAGGGGCTTATGTGATTCTGGACTGAGTATGGGATCGGGCTGCGCGCCGCAGCAGTGTTATATTGATATTGATATGAGGTCGAGGGCCCAGTTTATGCCACAAGATGGCTTTATATTGCACTTGGGCCGTAAGGGGCCCATTCCGGAATCCACACACTCCCAGTAAGCGCCGTCGATGATAAATAAATGGAGCGGGCTGCACGCCGCAGCGGGAATTAGAGAGTACCGTACTATGTGTTGCATTTCTTATTTGACTGTCATTTATTTACATATCTATTGCAGCATTTCCATAATTTGTTTTCACTGGTTTACTGATTTTATACTACTTGGTTTAAATTGCTGTATTTATAGATTACAATGTGTCTATTCAAGATTTCTGATTCTTAGCCTTTATTTATGTTTATTACTCACTGGGTCGGAGTAGTCACATTACTCCCTGCACCTTGCGTGCAGATCTAGGTGCATCTGAGACTGTTGAGGATTTCCAACTGGGCAACACACATCCAGGAGCATCAAGGTAGCTGGATGACGTCCGCAACCCTGATCTTCCCTTTATCTTATTTCTTCATTCCCTACTTCTTTAGAACGATATGTAGTAGGTTGAAACTTATGTATTAGAGGCTCAGACTTGTGACACCGGATCCTTCGGGCTGTATAGTAGTATTGTTATTTGGTATTCCCTATGTTTTTACTCCATTTCAGATTTCCAGTATTATGACTAGTGATTTATCTATGTTAATTAATCATGAACTGTATAAAAATGGTTAAGGTTGTTAAATTTGTCGGGCTTGCCTAGTAGTGTGATGGGCGCTATCACGACTGGGGTTGGGGTCGTGACAAGTTGGTATTAGAGCCTAGGTTACTTGGTCTCGCAAGTCATAAGCTGTTTTAGTAGAGTCACGCGGATTGGTACAGAGACGTATGTATTTATCCTCGAGAGACTGCAGAACCTTTAGGAAAATGTCACATTCTTGAAATTCTTGTCGTGCGGCTTTGTTGAACTGAGAACTAAACTTCTATTATTCTATTCTCTCACAGATGGTGAGGACACGAGCTACCGGACGAGGCAAACGACCACCAGTACCACCCACTGAGGACACCAGAGGTCGTGGTCGCGGTCGCGGTCGTGGTCGTGGCAGAGGTAGAGCGGCTAGGGCAGCACCTACTGATCCACCAGTTTCCCCAGCTCAGGATCAGGCTCTAGATGTGGACACTCCAGCAGCACCTATTCAGGCACCAGTTGTGCCTATCGTAATTCCGGGTCTTCAGGAGGCCTTGGCACAGATTTTATCAGTTTGCACTGGCCTGGCTCAGGCAATTTCAGCCACCACAACAGTAGCTACTTCACAGGCCGGGGGAGGCAATCAGACCCCTGCTGCTCGCACACCTGAGCAGGTAGAGCAGGGATTTCAAACGCCGGGAGTACCTCCAGCTCAGCCGGTTGTACTAGTTTAGGACTTCGTGGTTCCAGCTATGCCAGACGATGAGCAACGTCATCTTGAGAGGTTTGGTAGGCTCCAGCCTCCGATATTTAGTTGTGCTGAGGGCGAGGATACCCAGAGTTTTCTTGACAAGTGCCAGCGTATGCTCCGTACAACAGGGATTCTTGAGTCGAGTGGTGTGGCATTTACTACCTTCCAGTTTTCAGGAGCTGCTTTTACTTGGTGGGAGGATTTTGAGAGGCGTAGTCCTGTTGGTGCAACATCCCTTTCTTGGCAGCAGTTCTCCGCTCTATTCCTGGAGAAGTATGTACCTCAGTCCCGCAGAGAGCTGCATAGGCAGTTTGAGTGGTTAACGCAGGGGGATATGACCGTGACTCAGTACGAGATGAGGTTTTCACAATTGGCCCGTCATGCTATTTGGATGATTCCGTCTGATCGTGAGAAGATTAGGAGATTTATGGATGGCCTTAACTACTATCTCTGTATTTTGATGACTAGAGAGAGAGTATTGGGTTCTACGTTTGAGAAGGTGGTGGATATCGCTCGTGAGATCGAGTCTGTTCGCCGCAGAGAGCAAGAGGAGAGGGAGACAAAGGGGCCTCGAGGATCGGGCAATTTCAGTGGTACTCCAACTAGGGGCCATTTCCAGCATGGTAGGGGATGTTCTTTCAGGCCTGCTCAGTCACCCCATCAAGAGTATCGCGGGGCATCTTCAGGCCGTGGTCATCATAGGTCTCAGCAGGACCAGTCTTCGCTCAGCGCTCTCCTAGCTCAAAGTTCATCTCATGCCCCATCAGCTCAGGGTTCTTCTACGCTGAGTGCATCTGCTAGTCACTCCGGTGCGAGGGGTTTCCTTCAGTCCCGATCTCCAGCACCGGGTAGTTGTTATGAGTGCAGAGAGTTTAGACATATGAGGAGGTAATGTCTTCGACTTCGTAGTGGTCGGTCTCAGCAGATGGATCAGCCTCAACTTCTGTACCAGTTACTTTATCACCCGCCCAGCTAGCCAGAGGTAGAGGTCAGGTAGCCAGGGGTCGCCCCAGAGGTGGAGGTCGATCAGGCGGTGGCCAGGCTCATTTTTATGCTATGACAGGCAGGGCAGATGCCATTGCTTCAGATGCTGTCATTACAGGTATTATTTCAGTTTGCCATAGAGATGCCACTGTATTATTTGATCCTGGTTCCACCTATTCATATGTATCTTCGTATTTTGCTCGTTATTTGGGTACGCCTTGGGAGTCTCTTTCCTTACCTGTTCATGTGTCTACCCCAGTAGGAAATACTGTAGTTGTGGACCGTGTGTACCGGTCATGTGTTGTGATTATTGGGGGTCTGTAGACTCGAGTTTATCTATTGCTATTGAGCATGGTGGACTTTGATGTTATTTTGGGGCATGGATTGGTTTTCTCCGTGTCATGCTATTCTAAATTGTCATGCTAAGACAGTCACTTTGGCCATGTCGGGTGTACCGCAGATCGAGCGGCGAAGTGTGGCTGACTATGTCCCTAGTAAAGTTATTTCTTTCTTGAAGGCCCAGCGTATGGTTGGGAAGGGTTATCTTTCCTATTTGGCATTATTGAGGGATGTTGGAGCTGAGATTCCTAGCATTGATTCTGTTCCAATTGTGAGGGATTTTCCCGATGTATTTCCTGTAGACCTGACGGGCATGCCACCAAACAAGGATATTGATTTAGGTATTGATCTGGTGCCGGGCACTCAGCCCATCACTATTCCGCCATACCGTATGGCACCACCGGAGTTGAAAGAATTGAAGAAGCAGCTTCAGGAACTCCTAGATAAGGGGTTCATTCGGCCGAGTGTGTCACCATGGGGTGCGCCGGTTCTATTTGTGAAGAAAAAGGATGGCACAATGAGAATGTGCATTGACTACAGGCAATTGAACAAAGTAACAATGAAGAACAAGTGTCCCATGCCTCGCATTGATGATTTATTTGACCAGCTTCAGGGAGCGAGGGTGTTCTCCAAGATTGATCTCCGTTTGGGTTATCACCAGTTGAAGATCAGGGATTTAGATATTCATAAAACTACTTTCAGGACTAGATATGGTCACTATGAATTTCTTGTCATGTCTTTCGGGCTGACCAATGCCCCAACAGTGTTCATGCATCTGATGAACAGTGTATTTCATCCTTATCTGGACTCGTTTGTTATCGTGTTCATTGATGATATTCTGGTATACTCGCGTAGTCAAGAGGAGCACATAGAGCATTTGCGAGTGGTATTACAGCGATTGAGGGAGGAGAGGCTTTATGCAAAGTTCTCCAAGTGTGAGTTTTGGCTTGGTTCGGTGGCTTTCTTGGGACACGTGGCATCCATCGAGGGTATTCAAGTTGATCCAAAGAAGATAGAGGTGGTTCAGAGTTGTCCTAGACCGTCCTTAGCCACAGAGATTCATAGCTTCCTTGGGTTGGCAGGCTATTATCGCCGATTTATTCAGGGATTCTCATCCATTGCATTTCCTTTGACCAAGTTGACTCAGAAGGGTTCTTTATTTGTATGGTCGAACGAGTGTGAGGAGAGCTTTCAGAAGCTCAAGACAGCTTTGACCACAGCTCCAGTGTTGGTTTTGCCATCAGCTTCAGGTTTATATACTGGATATTGTGATGCTTGGAGAGTTGGGATTGGCTGTGTATTGATGCAGGAGGGTAGAGTTATTGCTTATGCTTCTTGTCAGTTGAAGCCCCACGAGAAGAACTACCCATTCCATGATTTGGAGTTGGTTGCTATAGTTCATGCATTGAAGATTTGGAGGCATTACTTGTATGGCATATCTTGTGAGGTATTCATTGATCATCGCAGTCTTCAGCATTTTTTCAAGCAAAAGGACCTCAATTTGAGGCAGCGGAGGTGGCTAGAATTTCTTAAGGATTATGATATTACCATTCTATATCATCTGGGAAAGGCCAATGTAGTGGCCGATGTTTTGAGCCGAAAGGTAGCGAGTATGGGGAGCTTGGAATACATCCAGTTGAGGAGAGGCCATTTGCAGTTGATGTTCAGGCCTTGGCCAATCGGTTTGTGAGATTAGATATTTCGGAGCCCAGTCAGGTGTTGGCTTGTGTGGTTTCTCGGTCTTCTTTATATGACCATATTAGAGATAGCCAGTATGATTATCCGTATTTGCTTGTCCTTAAGGACAGAGCTCAACATGATGATGCTAGAGACGTGACCATTGGTGATGGTGGTGTGTTGTGGATGCAGGGCCGGATTTGCGTGCCCAATATGGATGGGCTTCGAGAGATGATATTGTATGAGGCCCATAGCTCACGGTATTCCATTTATCCAGGTGCCGCAAAGATGTATCAGGATCTTAGAAAATACTATTGGTGGCAGAGGATGAAGGAAGATATTGTGGAGTTTGTAGCTCGGTGTCTCAATTGTGAGCAGGTGAAATATGAGCATCAGAGACCGGGTGGCTTGCATCAACAGATGGTTATTCCCAAGTGGAAGTGGGAGAGGATAAGTATGGATTTTATTACCGGACTCCCACGGACTTTGAAGAAATTTGATGCTATTTGGGTGATTGTAGACAGGCTGACCAAGTCCGCGCACTTCATTACTGTTTGTACTCCTTATTCTTCAGAGTGGCTAGCAGAGTTATATATTCGGGAGATTGTTCAGTTTCACGGTGTCCCAGTTTCTATCATATTAGATCGTGGCACTCAGTTTACTTCTCAGTTTTGGAAGTCGGTTCAGCAAGAGTTAGGCACTCAGGTGCAGTTGAGCATAACTTTTCACCCTCAGACGGACGGGCAGTCCTAGGGCACCATTCAGATATTGGAGGATATGTTACGCGCATGTGTTATTGATTTCAGAGGGTCATGGGATCAGTTTTTACCGCTTGTAGAGTTTGCCTATAACAACAGCTATCAGTCCAGCATTCAGATGGCACCGTATAAGACTTTGTATGGGAGACGGTGGAGATCTCCAGTTGGTTGGTTCAAGCCCGGCAAGGCTAGACTATTGGGGACAGATTAGGTTCAAGATGCTTTGGATAAAGTGAAGTTAATTCAGGAGAGACTCCGTACGGCGCAATCGAGGCAGAAGAACTACGCGGACTGGAAGGTTCGAGATGTATCCTATAAGGTTGGTGAGAAGGTCCCGTTGTAGGTTTTGCCCACGAAGGGTGTTATGAGATTCAGAAAGAAAGGGAAGTTGAGTCCGCGATTTATTGGGCCTTTTGAGGTACTTAGGAGGATTGGGGAGGTGGCTTATGAGTTGTCAAGTGTGCATCCTGTTTTCCATGTTTCTATGCTCTGGAATATATTGGGGACCCGTCCCATGTTTTGGATTTCAGTATGGTTCAGTTGGAGGGTAATTTGACTTATGATGTAGAGCCAACAGGCATTTTGGATCGTCAGGTTCGAAAGTTCAGGTCAAAGGATGTTGCTTCGGCGAAGGTGCAGTAGAGAGGTCGGCCCGTGGAGGAGGCTGCCATGGAGACCGAGCGGGAGATACGGAGCAGATATCCCCACATGTTTGAGGCTTCAGGTATGTTTCTTGACTCGCTCGAGGACGAGCATTTATTTAAGTTGAGGAGGATATGACGACCCGACCCGTCGTCTCATGAGTTACCGCTCTGTTTCCCCCATTTTCTGCTTCTTTATGCTTCATTACCAGTGTCTTGTGTGATCGAGTCGCTTTGGATTGATTTTTGAAGGAAATGAGAGTCTCTTTAAGGAAGGCTTAGTTTGAAAAAGTCAACCGGATGTTGACTTATGTGTTAGAGGGATCGGATATGAATTCCGATGATTCAGTTATCTTCGAGGGATGATTTGTGACTTAGGAGTGTGATCAGAAGTAATTTTGGAGGTCCGGTGTATAATTAGGCTTGAATTGGCGAAGTTAGTATTTTGGCGAATTTCGGTTGATAGGTGAGATTTTGATCCGAAGGTTGTAACGGAATTTCGGGAGTTGTTGTAGCTTCGTTAAGTGATTTGGGATGTGTGTGTAAAATTTCAGGTCATTCAGAGGTGATTTGGTTGAGTTTCCGATCGAATGCGTGTTTCGGAAGTTTTTGAAGAACTTAGGCATGAATTCAATGAGATTTGATGGTTTTGGTGTTGGTTGAGGTGTTTAAATGATTGGAACGAGTTTGAATGATGTTATAGGAGGTGTTGGTGCTTTTGGTTGAGGTCCCGGGGGCCTCAAGGTGATTTCGGATGGTTAACAGGAAGTTTTGGACTTGTGAAATTGGAAATTTGCTGTTGCTTCTAGTATTTTTGCTTCTGCAGAATTGGGACAGCAGAAGCGGTATCGCAGGAGCGAGGTCACAGAAGCGAGAAGTATCGCAGGTGTGGAATTGGGGACCGCATCTGCGGAGTCGCAGATGCGACCGTTTGGACGCAGAAGCGGAGTTTTGCCTTTTAGTGAATTTCCGCAGAAGCAGAGCTTTGGGCCACAGAAGCAGTACTGCGGAAGTCGGGCTTTTTACCGCAGATGCGGTTTTTCCTGGCCAGAGATATTAAAGTTCATCTTCGCGAATTTTTGAAGGGTTTCTCATTCTAAGTATGGACTTGGAGAATTGTGAGCGATTTTGAGGAGGGTTTTCAAGGAGTTTCGATAAGGTAAGGATTTTTGGACTTAAAACACGATTTTAGGGTGCAAATACATGGATTAGGGCTGAAAACTTAAGAAATTAATGGACAAAAATGATGGTTTAGGGCTTGAACTTAAGAGAGCAAAAATTGGGATTTGAGGGGTCATTTGGACTCCGATTTTGGTGTTCTTTATATGCATAGACTCGTGGCAAGATAAGGAACCCGTTGGTGTAAGAATTTCTGAGGTTTGAGAAGTGGGCCCGGGGCTCGAGTTTTGCTAATTTAGGGATTTTTAATATTTTTCGATTGGGTATTGTTCCTTTGGCATATTGTGACGTATTCGTTGTGGTTTTGGTCAGATTCGACGTGCGAGGAGACCAATTTGAGAGGCAAGGGCATAGAGAGCTAGAGCTTTAGCTAGTTTGAGGTGAGTAATGAATGTAAATGATGCCCTGAGGGTTTGAAATCCCGGATTTGCACATCGTAGTGCTATATTGAGGTGAGACACGCGCTTGATGATGAGCGCGGGGTCATTTACTATTGGGGATTATGACTTGGTCCGTCCCGAGTGATGTTTTTACCGTATATTTGATTGAAACTTACTTGATATCATCATTATTTGGACTAATTGTCATATTTGGGCTTCGAGCCAACGGTTTGGACCCTTCAGGGGTTGATATTTCTGTTCCCTCACTATTTTGACATAATACTTGAACTCAGCCCTATTGGTTAAAACTATTTTGCAAACTCAGCCACTTTTACTCAGATTTTATGATATTTCTAACGATGTTTTGGGCTGAGAACTACTATTTTATCATTGCCCAAGCGGCTTATGTGATTCTGGACTGAGTATATGATCGGGCTGCGTGCCGCAACAGTGTTATATTGATATTGATATGAGGCAGAGGGCCCAGTTGATGCCACAAGATGGCTTGATATTGAGCTTGGGCCGTAAGGGGCCCATTCCGGAGTCTACACACCCCTAGTGAGTGCCGTCGACGATAAATTAATGGAGCGGGCTGCACTCCGCAACGGGTACTAGAAAGTACCGTACTATGTGTTGCATTTCTTATTTGACTGTCATTTATTTACTTATATGTTGCAGCATTTCTATAATTTGTTTTCACTAGTTTACTGATTTTATACTACTTGGTTTAAATTGCTGTATTTATAGATTACAATGTGTCTATTCAGGATTTCCTATTCTCAGCCTTTATTTATGTTTATTACTCACTGGGTCGGAGTACTCACATTACTTCCTGCACCTTGAGTGCAGATCCAGGTGCATCTGAGACAGTTGAGGACTTCGAGCTGGGCAGCACACATCCGGGAGCATCAAGGTAGCTGCATGACGTCCGCAACCCTGATCTTCCCTTTATCTTGTTGCTTCATTCGATACTTCTTTAGAACGATATGTAGCATGTATTAGAGGATCAGACTTGTGACACCGGATCCTTCAGACTGTGTAGTATTATTGTTATTTGGGATTCACCATGTTTTAATTCCATTTCAGATTTCCAATATTATGACTAGTGATTTATCTGTGTTAATTAATCATGAACTGTATAAAAATTGTTAAGGTTGTTAAATTGGTCTGGGTTGCCTAGTAGTGTGATGGGCGCTATCATGACCGGGGTTGGGGTCGTAACAAAATTGTCCTCTAATATTTACACGTTTACGTTTACCGTTATTTTGCCTTATGTAAATTGGGTATCCATTTTTTCCCTTTGATGTATGATCAGCAAAATCTTTTGGATATTTGAACTTACAGTATTCTCGGTTCTTTATTGTGATGACCCGACCAGTCATCTCATGAGCTACCACTCCGTTTTCCCCGTTTCTGCTTCTTTATGCTTTGCTTATCCGTGTTTTATGGTATCAGGTTGGTCGGATCGAATCCAGAATAATTTTGGTGAAGTTTGAGACACTTAGTCTCTTTGGAGTGAGTTTAGGTTGGAAACGTCAACCAGATGTTTACTTATATGTTAGAGGGCTTGGATGTGAGTTCCGGTGGTTAGGTCAGCTTCGGGAGGTGAATTGAGACTTAGGAGTGTGATCAGAATGGGTTTTGGAGGTTCGTAGTAGATTTAGGCTTGAATTGGCGAAGTTGAAATTTTGGCGATTTCCTGTTGGTAGGCGAGATTTTGATATAGGGGTCAGAATAGATTTTTGAGAGTTGCAGTAGCTTCGTTATGTCATTTGGGATAGGTGTGCAAAATTTCAGGTTATTCGGACATGGTTTGATTGGGTTTTTGATCAAAAGCGGAATTCGAAAGATTTTAGAAAGTTTGGCGTGAATCTGATTTGTTTTCGGTGATTTGATATCGTTTTGGGGTGTTTTGATGATTGAAACAAGTTTGAATAAGGTACTAGGATATGTTTATGCTTTTGGTTGAGGTCCCGAGAGTCTCAGGGTGATTTCGGATGGTTAACAGAGAAGTTGGATTTTTGTTGCAGCTGCTTCTGGTATTTTCGCACTTACGGATTGGGGACCGCAGTTGCAGCGCCGCACGTGCAAAAGAGGAGCTGCAGAAGCGGATTTTTGGAGGAATGTCAGGAACCGCAGAAGTGGTTAGTGTGAGCACGTGATTTTTGCCTGACATGAATTACCCCAAAAGAATTCCCAAAATTAAATTTTTATTCAATTATTTGCTATTCTAAGAATTATTGTGCGATTTTCTTGATTGTTTGCATATTTTTTTGCATATTTAATTTGATTAATGCATTGAAAAATACAAAAATATAGCATCTGCATTTAGGATTTAATTTGGTATTATGAAATTAATTAAGTAAATTGTTGTTTTACAAGAATGAAAAATCACAAAAAATAACGTATTTTGTATTTTTTAATGTCAAATTTCATGATTTTCTTTTAATATGGTATTTAATTATTTGTGATAATTATTATTTAGAGTTAATTAGCATAGGCTAATTTGGTTTTATTATTTAATTTAGGATTTTAGTTTTAATTTTTCAAAAAGGGAAAAGGAAAAGAATTAATAAAATAGAAGGAAATCGGAATTGGGCCAAATTGAAATTAATTTTTAATCCCAATCCAATTACCCATCCAAAACACCCGCAATCCAAGCCCAAACCTGCCCCCAACCCGGTCCGTCACCAACTAGACCAAACGACATCGTTTGACAAAGGAAAAATTGGGATCGTCAATCTCATTTGATCGAACGGTCCATAACCTTGCCCATAACCCGTTACCCGACCTGTTTTCATCTGAGACCGATTCAGTCTCTAACACATCCAAACGTCCAAGCCATTGATCTCGTTTGATCGAACGGCCTGGATTCAATCCCCATAGTATATAATTGACCAAATAGACCCCGCTCCCCTCAGAACCCCCAGGTCCCGTCTCTCTCTCAACTCTAACCCTAGAAACCCTCAGCCGCCCTCAAAATCCTTGACGCCTCCGCCTTACTCTGCCCATCGGAAATCTCCTCATGGCGGTTCCGGTGGTCCAATCCTTTCCAAATTTACACCATAGGCTCCTCGTCACCTCCCCATTTCGAATCCCCATTCCCTTTTCCTCGAATAATTCCAGAATCTTTCGAATATTAGATTGAAAATTGACCTCGAACCCTAACTTACCCAATCACACCCAAACTAACACCCCTTGACCACCACAACTCCCTCTTCCCTAATCCATAGCCAGTTTCCCTCGAATGTGGCCCAGTCTGCTCGAATCTTAAATCCAAGGGTTCGAGTCCTAAAATTCAAAATCCAAAACCTGAGGCTCTAGTTCCTCATGAAGTTTAAGACCGATTTTATCACTAAAATAAGGGTTTTCACTTGTTCTTGACAAAGAACAAGTGATTGAACTTATTAGGTGATTTAAAATCGAAGGGTCAGTCACAAGGTCAAATCGAAACGGTGAGTTCTTCTTTTTTTAAGTTATATTGGGTATTTCAGCTTCTTCTTCTTCTTCTTCTTCTTCTGTGAACAACTTAGTTAAAGATTTGAATTAGGTTTTATTTGAAATTTTTAATTGTCCGTTTGTCATTCTTTGGTTCATGTTTGTGAATGTTGTTAATCTGTCTTATGAATAGTTTTAGATTTCGAACCATTTAAGTGTTGTTTGTTTTTTGCTTTTGGTTAAAAAAAACACTGAACTTAGGTTAGTCTTTAGAATTTGAGAATCCCTGATAAGATTTTATTTGTTTATATAAAGATTGAATAGCCCCGAAATAATTTGAACTGGGTTTGTTTGGACCCATTAACTTGGGTCAACTGGACCCAGTATCTGCTTGGCTAGGAGAGTAATAAACAGGGCTTTAGGGGGATAGTTTGGGAAATTGGAACCTTAATAACTGAAATCAATTTCAATGCTCTTATTTCAGTATCAATTGAATGGTATTTTGAGTTGGAATAATAATTTAGAACCTAATTTTCTATGTGGAATTAATTTAGGCTCAAAGGGATTCGATCCCGAGTCCCCGTCTTTCAAGCTGCAATATTTTTGAATTGGGCCTGTTATTGAAGTTTGTCCCAAGTCATTTTTTAAAGTCGATGGATCTCTAGTCACAGTACATTATTGGGGCCAGGTTTGATAGGGGATTGGACTTTTAATTATTTGTTCTTGCAATTTAAGTTCAAACTTTAGCACAAAACCTCTTTTGAATTCCTTGAGGTTTCTCCTTTAAATTAGCTTTGATTCCCTTAGAAGTAGATCGGAGGTGTGCCATATTAGACAATAAAATAGTTTATGGCCCTCTGAAGCTTAGTTTGAATCTCTTTTTAAAATTAGCATTGAGGTGCATCATGCCAAATAAAAAATGACAATTGCATGACCCCCATTTAATTAATTTTATTTTGATCCTTAGAATTCGAGGCGTGCCATCTAGTTGAATTTTCATGGCCCTCGCAAAGTTGCAAACGCGTAGTTGCTTAGGCGCGCTATTTTAATAACTTATCTTCCTAAACTCGGGTGTGCATTTATGTGACCCAAATACAAATCCTAAAAATGTTATAAAAATGTGTTGCGGACTGCGGGTGCAATTATGTGATGCGGTTCAAAAATGCGTTTTATGTGACGTTGAATTTCTCTTAAAATTAAATGAAAGCGTTTTAAAGTTTAAAAATGCACATAGTTTTAAAAGTGTTTTAAAATCAAATATTAGGCCAATAATAACAGTTGAGCGACCGTGCTAGAACCATGGAACTCGGGAATGCCTAACACCTTCTCCCGAGTTAACATAATTTCTTACCCGGATTTCTGTGTTCGCGGACTGTAATACAGAGTCCAATCTTTTTCTCGATTGGGGATTCAAACCGGTGACTTGGGACACCATGAATTATCCCAAGTGGCGACTCTGAATTTAATATAAACAATTCCGTTTTCATTGTCACTTAAATTAAAAAAACTCCCTTATACCGCCTTCGAGTGTGTAAAAAGGAGGTGTGACAGCTCTGACGGCTCTGCTGGGGACAAGAACCCAGAACGTCTGGTTCAGGATTTAGAATTCAAGCTTGGAATAATTGTTGTAGTTGGCTTTATTTATTATTTGATTTTATTACATATTTGGGCCTAATGTGCTAAGTATTGCTTTTTACCGCTTTGATATTTGTGAACTGTATATAAACTGATACAAAACCCTTCTTCTCTCTGAGTCTTCTGAATTTATGGTGCACATGTGCGCGTGGCCCACTTTTCTATTAGAAGTCATACCAATTAGAACGAGGTTGGGTCAAGTAACTAGGCCGGGTAGACTTTTGTGCTCCCGGTACGTTGCCCCCGCTTCGGCTCGAGCTGTCCGCTTGGGTAAGCCAGGTCTAAAATAATACACCCAGGTTTTATACTTAGAATAACTCAGCCTCATGCCGGATCCCTAGTAGGAACCTTTTTTTGCATCATGTACATTTGACTTTGGAAACTCAACACAGGGGTCGGGTCTATCTAGGACAGGTGTACCCGAAATAAAAGACCATCCTGATGCACCTTACTTGCTACGTGTGCATTTATTTGTCTCAGATTTGCATGTTGACCGGCTTATATGGGACAAGTTTAGAAGGAAAATCAATGTGAGGAGTGAGAGAGAAAATTGTCTATTTTGAAAAACCAAGGTCCAAAATATACGGAAACTCTGCCAAAATTTTGAAAAAAAGGAAAAAAAAGAAGAATTTTTTTATATTTCTTTTAGAAAAAATGGGGTTTTATTTTAATTACAAACTACGTAAGTTTGATTCTCACCGGATATGGGATACGTAGGCAACCCACATCGGGCCCAACTATTTTTTGAAAAAAAGGGGAGAAAGAAAATAAATAAATAAAAAATAATAATCACAAAAAAATGGGTACATAAATGTCATTTTTTTTATTTTCTTGCTATAAGTAAGGCGATGCCAGTCTTGTCCAAAAATTGGCCAAATGTCCCCAAAAGGACGCCAGAAGGCCGTATTTGCAAGAACAACCGCCTTTGGTCATTATTTAAAAGTTTTGGCCGGTTAGCAAACACAACCTTAAATCTTCTTCACCGAAGTGCTGAAAGGCCGTATTGATAAAATCAGATATTTTATGAAATTTCTTTTAGAGATAATGTTGATTTTTGAGTCGAAATGAGTCTTGATTTTTCTTTAAATTAAAATCACCCACAGGTACAAAATGAGCACTATCCAGAACCCGCCAATCACAGATGTAGATGAGTTTCTATTTCGGCTTCAGATGTGGTGGTATGACTTATGAGAAGATGGTCAGAAATGGGTCACTAAGTATTTGGGAGCTCTCACAGATATTATGAAAGTTAAACCACGCGATGATTTGATTGCAGCACTAGTGACTTTTTGGGACCCTATTCACAATGTCTTTTGCTTCTCTGATTTTGAGCTTACTCCCACTTTAGAAGAAATAGTTGGATATCCAGTTTTGGCGGGAATTTGAGAAACCAGAAGCTTATATTCCCAAAGGCTCCCTCCGTATACTGATTTTTTGGTCTTCTGAATATCAGTAATCAAATCAGAAAGAGCAACTTTATCAAAGGATGTTATTCTTTCTACTTCCTACATTCCAGGTTTAGGAAGCCAAATGGGTTTGAATTTCATGAAAAGGGCCTTACCAACAAGAAGAACTAGGATACATGGAAGACTCAACGTCGCTTCGCTATCATGGTGGCTTTTCTGGGGATCATGGTCTTCCCAAACAAAGAGCGGACAATTGACATTCGCATAGCCAGAGTCGTACAGGTCCTCACTACCCAAGAACATCACACTCTTGCCTCGATCATTCTATAAGACATTTATCGGGCGTTGACTTTGTGTAAGTCCGGGGCAAAATTCTTCGAAGGGTGCAATATTTTGTTACAAATGTGGTTGACTGAACATATCCGACATCACCCCAAGTTCATGCAATATGGTCCGAACAAGGACAATTTCATTGTGAGTTATGAAGAAAGAATAAAAGATTATAAATTTCCAGAAGGGGTGGAAGCCTGGATATCCCACCTAAGATCTTTAAGTGCGAGTCAAATTGAGTGGACTTTAGGATGGCTCATAGCAAGAGAGGTAATACACATGTCGGCCTTAAAGAGTTATTTGCTGTTGTTGGGTTTGAGAAGTGTCCAGCCGTATGTGTCACGGAGAGTTCTAAGACAACTAGGAAGGTACCAAGTGGTGCCTGATGATGAAGATTTGAGTATGCAAGTGATTGAGCTACACCCTGAAGACTCACTCCCTGAGGCCTCAATCCAACAAATTTGGAATGGTTGTTGTTACTTGAAATATGACACCTAAGTTCCAGATCCTGTGAAAGGTGAGATAGATCCGGATTATGCTAGGTTGTTTGAGAAGAGATCTCGCATGGATGATGAGCCAGAACACGAGCCCAAAAGGCCCGTAAAAAGGCTGCATGTTCAAGCCTTTGATGATAAAATCCAAGAGCGGTTGGCTTGGGGTGAAAAGGAAAAGGGGTACAAAGCAACTATTCATGCCTTAGAATAAAGCCTGAGGAACCTCAACTTTGAGAAAGACTTACAAGCACAAGAAGAAGAAGGTGAAAAGAAGAATCTGATTTGCGAGAATGAAGCCCTCCGCGCTCAGTTTCAACAAATGAAGAAAGCCTCTGAATTGCCAGTGAGAAGTTGGAAAGATCAGAGAACCATTGCCAATCTGATGGAAAAGATGCAAGATTATGACTCTATCTTGGCAAAGATCGAAAAGGCATTAGACAAAGCCAAAGGAAAAATCATACAGTTAAATGAGGAGGCCAAATCTAGTAAGGAGCGCCAAGTAATGAAATTTGAAGAAGAAATGGCTCAATTCAAGAGAGAGAAGGACCATTTGATACGTTCAGAATCTCGGCTCCATGCACGGAAGAAATGAGAAGATACAATAGAGAATATCAGCATGTAGATATTCATAGGGAGAGGGCACATGCGAGACTCGAGCAGGCTAGACT
Organism: Nicotiana glauca; assembly: GCA_026770625.1. Taxonomy (NCBI): domain Eukaryota; kingdom Viridiplantae; phylum Streptophyta; class Magnoliopsida; order Solanales; family Solanaceae; genus Nicotiana; species Nicotiana glauca. The sequence goes on along the minus strand of MU696659.1, from coordinate 28,731 downwards.
TCGGGCTTAATTGGAGTCGGCACTAGATCGCGAGGGCCACATAAGAGATATAGCCACCACTCACCAGCAGCAGTACAAACCTGAGAGCAGAATCTCCAGGACTTCAGAGTGCAAGTCCATGATTTGACTGCTTATACCTCTTAAAGTTTTATGAACTGCCAAGGGGTAGATTATGAGAAGATTTTGGAGCATGCACCTACTTTTGCCCGTCATCTTGCAGCAGAGTTAGAGAGGATATACTGTGCATTAGGGGGTCAGCCGGGTCAAGCCCCACAATGAGAAGATATTCTAGTGGTTGAAAGCAAAAGATTGTGGAATGAAGCATATTTGCAGTCGTTAGAACTTTTCATGTAGTAGTCATGTTTTTAGTCAGTGTTGAGTCTTTTAGACCTTTCTTTTTAAGTGTTGTCCGAGTCTGTTATGTCATTTCAATATAATGTCCTTTATGCCCTTGTACTATTTCTTTTTTCCAAAAATAAAAATAAAAATAAAAATAATAATTGTTTCCGCCAGAAATATGCTCGGTCTGGTTCATGCGCTGTCATGAACCGTAGGAAATCTCCATAGGATTCGACCATAACCAAAAGAAATAAAAAAAAGAGGGAAAAAATTGAGAGAATAAAAGCGATGAGGGGTTAGTCAAATAAAGGCGGGAGTGACAATAAAAATAGAGGTCATAATTAGGAAAAGCCGGGATGACACAAGCAACCAAAAAAATACATGATAGAAATGGTTAAATTGCTTAGGTGCATTGCATTCCAATGTGCGATTGCCTATCTGTTTAGCTCTAATGACTAACAAGTTTGTTGTTTATGAATTCCACAGTTCAGGCAGTTGTTAGTTTATTTAGCACACTGGCAACTTATCCATACAACACCAGGTCCAAGGGCGAATTAATCATATCTAATCAGGACATTGATGCAAGTGTCATTGATTCTTCGAAAGAGGTGGAAGAGTTGGATGTTAATGCAATGAAAGAAGAGATGTACAAGTTGAAACAGCAAATGGCCGAAATGTATCAGGCCTGGGTAAAAGGGAAACACTCACCAGCTTATCCCGCTAACCCTGCTTTCATCCCACCATTGGCTCAAACCCAAGAACATCCTACTGTTGATCCATTTGCAGGATTTCTATTTTCCATCACTACCAAGGCACCACCTCTCAAACCCCGCAAGCCCTACAACTCAAACCAGTTCTGTATCCTTCTTCCCCAATCACTCATATCTTCGTAGCATCTCCACCCGCTACACTACACCGATCTTCCAGTGAGCCTGTGTTCCAAGCCCAGGATAACCAAAACTACCCCCAGAGCCCACTTTCGAAGCTCCTGAAGCTTATTCCTATACTTCTCATTTTGACCTCCCAATAGAAGTTGAGAAACAATCCAAAAATCCCGAACAGGAGGATATGTTCAGGAAGTTAAAAGATTAGAAAAATCCTTCAGAGACATGAGGGGGTTAGGAGGTCAAGTAAGTGTGGCTTACAAAGTCCTGTGTCTGTTCCCGAATGTGCAACTACCGATAGGGTTTAAGATGCCCAAGTTTGATTTGTATGATAGGCATGGCGATCCAGTAGCACACTTGAGAGGTTTTTTGCAGCAAGATGAGGGGAGCTGGAGGTAAAGATGAATTGCTAATGGCTTATTTCAGTCAAAGTCTGAGCAGATCAGTGCTGGAGTGGTACACCCGGCAGGATCACGAAAGGTGGTATACATGGGATGATCTGGCGCAAGCATTTGCCGGTCATTTCCAATACAATCTCAAGATCATTCCGGATAGACTGTCCTTGGCAAAACTAGAGAAAAAGCACAGCGAAAGTTTCAGAGAGTATGGTTTCCGTTGGAGAGAGTAGGCAGCAAGGGTGGACCCTCCGATGAAAGAAAGTGAGATAGTTGATTATTTCCTACAGGCCTTAGAACCTACCTACTATGGCCATTTGGTCTCAGCTATAGGAAAATCCTTCAATGAAGTGGTAAAAATGGGAGGTATGGTAGAAGAGGGCCTCAAGTCGAATAAAATTATGAGATATTAGGCTATAAAAGTGACCACTCAAGCCATTCAGGGAGGCACAAGATGAATCAGGAAAAAGAAGAGAGAGGACGTGGCAATGGTTGATTCAGGAACTTGGTTAGGACCCAGAGGCTCATCTTACCACTATAATCAGCCTCGACCCCAACACCAAACTTACCCTCACACCTAGTATAATCCAATCCAATACTATTATCCACCACCAGAACCGCATTTTTCTGTCCATCATGCCCAAGCATACAACCAACCTCCCGCCCATACACAATGGCATGCTCCTATTCCACAAAATACTTATCCACCTCCACGAGCCTACCGAAACACTCCTAGACCAAGTTTCCGGCCTAATCAAGCATTTAAGGATGAAAGGTTGCAGAAAAAGAAAACTTTTACTCCATTGGGAGAGTCATATACTAGTTTGTTCCACATGCTATGACAACTGGACATGCTGAGGCCGATACAGTCCAAATTGCCAAATCCTCTCCCGAAAAATCTTGACTATTCCGTAAGCTGTGAGTATTGTTCTGGTACTCCAGGTCATGAAATAGAGAAGTGCTGGCACTTGAAAAATGCTATCTAGGAGCTCATTGATACTAACAAAATTGAAGTTCAAGCTCCCGAGGTGCCCTATATCAATCAGAATCCGATGCCAGCTCATCAAGAGACAAATATGATTGAGATAGTGCATAAGGGGGGAGATCCTAAGAAGTCGTCACAGACCATCATGATTATTTAGTCCAGTGAAACCCATAAAATTGAACAACAAGTGAGAAGTCAGGGCTAAAGTTGAGCGAGAAGAATGTTGAACCATCAGTGGCAGTTGAGAAGGGGATTTCAGGTGAGGTTGCAGTGAAGCAAGAAAGGATGAAAGTAGTTATGCCAGGAGTGGCAAGCAGACCTATTGTAATTGTGTAAGGTGCCCGCACAGATCACGTCATTGTCAAGCCGGTAATCTAGTTACCGATAGTCGATAGCAAGGCCATTCCATGGAATTACGAACAAGTGGCAGTAACTTACAAAGGGAAAGAAATCAAAGAAGAAGTTTGCGAGACCCAGGCTTTGACTCGCTCGGGAAGATGTTTTGCCCCCGAGGAGTTAAGAAAAGCTAAAAATAACCTAATATCAGTGAAGAATGCTATAACTGAAGAAGAGGAAGATGAATTCTTGAGGAAGATGAAGGTGCAGGACTACTCTATCATGGAACAATTAAAGAAGACGCCTGCTCAAATTTCACTATTGTCATTTTTAATCCATTCAGACGAGCACCATCAATATTTAATAAAAATCTTGAATGAGGCTCACGTTCCCGATAAAATCACCGTGAAATATCTGGAAAAGAAAGCCAACAAGATCTTTGAAGTGAACATAGTCCCTTTTTCCGATGATGAATTTCTTGTAAAGGGTACTGAGCATAACAGAGCCCTTTATCTTACGATGAAATGTGAGAACTCCGTGGTTACTCGAGTGTTGGTCGATAATGGTTCCAGTGCGAACATCTACCCTCTCTCCACTCTGAGTAAATTGAAAGTGGAAGATGAGAGAGTGCATAAGAACAATATCTGTATCCGGGGATTCGATGGCAGAGGAAAAGATTCAGTTGGGGATATAGTGTTGGAACTGACAATAGGGCCAGTTGATTCACAATGGAGTTCCAGGTGCTAGATATAGCTGTTTCATACCATCTGATGTTAGGTCGAACGTGGATCCATGCCGCTAAAGCAGTCCCGTCAACACTACACCAGTTGGTCAAATTTGAATGGGATAGACATGAAATAGTTGTGCATGGCGAAGACAGTTTGTGTGCTCACAACGATGCCATTGTACCGTTCATTGAAGTGGAAGATGACAAGGGGTCGTGGGTCTACCAGGTTTTTGACACGATGTTGGTAGAGAAAGTTCCAGAGGGGAAATACATTCCAAATCCGAAGATAACCGCTGCATCAGTCATGGTGGCCTATGAAATGTTGAAGAATGGTTTTGTGCTTGGGAAAGTTTTGGGTTCATCTCTGTAGGGAATCATACAGCCGGTGTCCCTCCCTGAACACTTGGAAACATTTGGTCTGGGATTCAAGCCCATAGCTGCAGACATCAGAAGAGCCAGAAAGTTAAAACAGAGGGCATGGGTCCTTCCAAAGCTGGTCCCACGTCTCTCCAGATCATTTGTCAAGTCCGGTACTAGAAGACGCCTAGTAACAACAATTTTCGGTCCTATGATCGATCTTGACGAGGAGTTAATTGAAAGATTCGAGAAGTTGTTCGATAGTGTGAACATGGTGGAAAGTGGAGAATGTTCTAGTAACGCGGAAGTGCAATTTGTAGGGCTAGAAACAAAGCTCAATAATTGGAAGGCTACTCCTCTCCCCACTCAGAAGGAGTCTTGGTAGTTTGCTTTGATTTTTCTTTCAGTTTGTCCGGATTATTCCAGGGTTGTAATCCAGAGTTTTATTTTTTCAGTCAGTTTGAGTGTGCAAACCTTGTTACCTTTTATCCTTCCAATAAAATGCAATTTCCCTTCTTCATCATTCCTGATAGTTTTATTTTTGTTTTTCTTCTTTTTCTTTTCTGTATAGTTCTTTTTACGCCGGTTCTAATAACATGACATGCATGAGGAATCCTCAGCCCAATCTTAAAAATCAATTTGATTCCGAAATAATAGTTCAAGAAGTAGATTGTGATTATGAGTTAGAATATGATGAGGACGAAGCCTTCGAAGAGATTAGTAAGGAACTATGTCACTTTGAAGAAAACCCCAAACCTAACTTTAATGATACAGAAGCCATCAATTTAGGGGATGTAGATAATATCAGAGAAACTAAAATAAGTATCCATCTTAAACCAAATATCAGGGAAGAATTAATCAAAGCACTTATTGAATTCACAAACATTTTTGCATGGTCATATGATGACATGCCAGCTTTAAGCATTGATTTAGTGGTCCATAAATTGCCCACTGACCCGGCATTCCCTCCCGTCAAGCAAAAATTAAGAAAATTCAGAACTGATATGAGTATGAAGATTAAGGAAGAAATCACCAAGCAGTTGGATGCAAAGGTTATTCGGGTCACTCGATATCCCGATTGGTTAGCTAATGTTGTGCTAGTACCGAAGAAGGACGGCAAGATCAGAGTGTGCGTTGACTATCGTAATCTCAACAAAAAGGATAACTTCTCACTACCTAATATCTATATTTTGATCAACAATTGCCCCAAACATGAGATTGGATATTTTGTGGATTGCTATGATGGGCATCATCAGATTCTAATGGATGAAGAAGATGCAGAAAAGACGGCATTTATCACGCCGTGGGGAACTTATTGCTACCAGGTAATGCCGTTTGGTTTGAAGAACGCTGGGGCAACTTACATGAGGGCAATGACTACTCTGTTCCATGATATGATACACAAGGAAATTGAGGTCTATGTGGATGATGTGATCATAAAGTCGAAACAGCAGGCCCACCACGTCGGAGATTTGAGAAAGTTTTTCCAGAGGCTTCGCAGGTACAACCTCAAGCTTAACCCGGCCAAGTGCGCATTTGGTGTTCGATCCAGAAAGTTGTTGGGATTCATAGTCAGTCGTTGAGGCATTGAGTTGGACCCATCAAAGATCAAAGCTGTCCAAGAGTTGCCACCTCCAAGGAATAAGACTGAGGTGATGAGTCTGTTAGGGAGGTTGAACTAGATCAACAGGTTTATTGCTTAGCTCACGACAACTTGTGAGCCTATTTTCAAATTGCTAAAGAAAGATGTTGCGGTCAAGTAGACTGATGAGTGTCAAGAAGCATTTGATAAGATAAAGGGGTACTTGTCAAAACCACCTGTGCTGGTCCCACCGAAACCAGGGAGACCTTTGATACTTTACTTGACAATCTGGGAAAATTCATTTGGTTGTGTATTAGGTCAGCATGACATCACTGGCAGGAAGGAACATGCCATCTACTATCTTAACAAGAAGTTCAAGGCTTATGAGGTTAAGTACACTCACCTTGAGAGGACATGTTGCATCCTAACTTGGGTAGCACAGAAATCGAAACATTATTTGTCATCCTACACTACTTACCTATTTCTCGCTTGGATCCGTTGAAGTATATTTTTCAAAATCCTATGCCCACAGGGAGACTTGTAAAATGGCAGATTTTTCTCACAGAGTTTGACATCATCTATGTGACTCGGACCGCGATGAAAGCCCAATAATTGGCTGAGAACCCGGTCGATAAAGAATACAAGCCGTTGAGAACTTTTCCTGATGAAGAGGTGATGCATGTCGATGAGCTAGAGCAAATTGAAAAACCAGATTGGAAACTTTTCTTTGATGGGGATGCCAACATGAAAGGAGTTGGAATAGGAGCCGTGCTTATTTCTGAAACAGGGCATCATTATCCTATTACGGCTCAGCTTCATTCCTATTGTACCAACAATATGGCTGAGTATGAAGCATGTATTTTGGGTTTAAGGCTAGCTACAGACATGGATGTCCAGGAAGTCTTGGTCTTGGGAGACTCAGATCTTCTGGTACATCAAATCAAGGAGAATGGGAAACATGAGAGTTGAAGCTCATACCATACCAACAATGTTTGCATGATCTTTGTCAGCGGTTTCAATCAGTGGAGTTTAAGCATATTCCAAGGGCCCATAATGAGGTTGCCGATGCCTTGGCTACCTTAGCGGCAATGTTACACCATCTAGATAAAGCTTATGTTGATCCTCTATATATTTAAATGCTTACTGTAACATGGTGGAAGAAGAACTCGATGGCGAACCATGGTTCCATGATATCAAGGAGTACATCAGAATGGGGATATACCCAGTGCAAGCCACGGGAGATCAAAAGAGAACAATTCGACGATTGGCAAATGGATTTTTATTCAACAGAGGAGTTTTTATAAAAGAACTCCAGACCTTGGATGTTAAGATGCATAGATGCTAGACAAGCCACGGCTGTCATGTCCGAAGTACACTCGGGAGTCTGCGGACCACATATGAGCGGATATGTTTTGGCGAAGAAAATTCTCCGAGCAGGATATTATTGGCTCACCATGGAGTGAGATTGTATCAGTTTTGTGCACAAATGTCATCAATGCCAAATACATGGAGATTTAATTCATTCTCCACCATCGGAATTGCACACAATATAGGCACCATTGCCCTTCATTTCTTGGGGCACGGATGTCATTGGGCCCATCGAGCTAGCAGTATCCAATGGACACAGGTTCATTCTGGTGGCCATTGATTATTTCACCAAGTGGGTTGAGGCTAAAACTTTCAAGTTTGTGACCAAGAAGGCAGTGGTTGATTTTGTTCACTCAAATATCATATGTTGATTTGGGATACCAAAGGTGATCATCACAGATAATGGTGCTAATCTTAACAGTAATTTGATGAAAGAAGTATGTCAACAGTTTAAGATTACACATCGCAATTCCACCCCATATCGTCCCAAGGCGAATGAAGCAGTTGAGGCAGCCAACAAAAACATAAAGAAGATACTTCGAAAAATGGTAGAAGGTTCCAGGCAATGGCATGAAAAGTTACCATTTGCGTTGTTAGGTTATCGCACTACTTTCGCACTTCAGTAGGTACAACTCCTTATTTGTTGGTATATGGCACCGAAGCAGTGATACCCATATAAGTCGAATTCCTATCACTTTGGATTGTTGCAGAGGCCGAGATTGATGATGATGAGTGGATCAAAACCCGTTTGGAACAATTAAGTTTGATTGATGAGAAAAGGTTGGCAGCAGTATGTCATGGCCAGTTATATTAGCAGAGAATGGCAAGAGCATATAACAAGAAGGTGCATCCCCGGAAGTTTGAAGTGGGCCAGCAAGTGTTGAAACGTATCCTTCCACATCAGGCCGAAGCTAAAGGCAAGTTCACCCCGAATTGGCAAGGGACGTTCATTGTGACCAGAGTATTGTCCAATGGTGCTTTGTGTTTAATAGATATTGAAGGAAAATGCATAGACATGGCTATCAATTCTGATGTAGTCAAGAGATATTATGTATGATTTCTTTGGTATAATTGTTGATTGTTTATATTTGGCATTGTTTTGAAGATTGGAATGATGAAGGCAATTTGTTCTACTATCTAAGCACTTTACCCTTTGTTTCCCCTTTTGAGCCTTATTTATTTTATGTCATACCCCTCTTTTGGAATCAATAATGAAAAAAAGGAAAAGAGGAAAAGAAAGAAAAAAAAAGTAAAAAGGGAAAGTATAACAACAAGGAAATTCAGGTGTGAACTACGTTTGACCTGATTCTTTTTAAGGATATGCAGGCAGCCTCATGGATCGGTCATAGTAAGATAAAAATCAAAAGATCCCCAAGCAAGAAGCTAGGGCAAAAGTTGTGTTTGTGATGAGAAATCTGATTCCAAAAGTTGTAATCTTAACCCATTCAAGTTGCTTTGAGCTTTTTGATACCCTTTTCCTTCCAACCATATCCAAGATCCCACATTGCTATCCATAGAAAGACCTCCCGATCAGTCTTCGAGAGATGCCAAGTCAAGCGAGTAAAAAGGATTCATATCAAGGACAACACTGTGGTCTAAGAAAGAAAAATGGAAAAAAATGAGAGAGTCTTGTTGGTGAAAACCCTCAAGGGCACTATAAGGTGACGAAAGCTGAGAGAAATCCAAAATGAGAGAGTCTTATTGGTGAAAACCTTCATGGGCACCGTAAGGTGACAAGGAATGGATAAAGGAACAAATGAGAGAAGTTTGACGATAAAGATCCTTCAGGACATTACAAGATGAACAAGTTTGGTGATTCGGCAAAGAATTGTGTTGTGGAAATCTTGAAGCACAAAGTAAGATAATTGGAAAACTGATTGGTTTAATTGACTGGGTTGATTAATCCGAAATGCATAACATGATCATTGGGGTCAGTTACTCCATTCAGATAAGTTTCTTTTCCTCTCTCAAACAGTCTTCTAGAGGAGGATTTTTTTTCTTTATTCCTATCTTTTGAAATGATCGCATTTCATTTCTTTTGGTTATATCTAGCTAAGGATTTTTCAATGTTAGTTTGGTTGTAACAAATGAGAAGGATTTCCAAAGCTTACTACCAGTTTCCAATATGGCGCAAAGCGAAATGCGGCTAGAACATGCCGGAGATGGTATGATGGGTCATAAAGTGTCATCAAAAAATCAATCGGCAGAATGGTTTAGCACCTCATGAGAGATGTAAGGGTTTAGACAGAAAGGTCAGAAGTGAAGAACAACAATTGGGGATCCTGCGGTTAAGGACCAGTCAGAAGGTCAAAACAATTTTCGACCAGTTCAAGGTTGTCGGTCGAAGCAAAGCATGGCAAAAAGAAAAACCACCCCCATCAAGAGTGTCACCATTAATCACCACATTTTAAACTGACGAGATTTTTCTTTGATTTAAAACAAGGGCAAAGATTTCATTGGTTTCGGAGAAACCCTCCGTGAGGAAAGAACAAGTACCAAACAGGTTTGATTGCAAAATTCTCAGGGCCCTCCTGGAAAATGGGACTTAGTTTAAAATTCAAAATAATCATGAGTAGCAGAATTTAGCATAATTGCACCCCAAAGGAATATAAGTGGACCTTTGAAGTTTGCATGCTTGAGATACATTTTGGGCATTACCCCCAGAGGCCTCAGAATTCAGCATAATTCGGGAGACCCTCATAGTTCTGGTCTCTCGGGCTGGCCAGCAAAGGGACCAAAGAGAACCACTTCCCACCTTTTTCCCCAAGAAGAAACACCATTTTTTCCACCTTTTTCCCCCAAGAAGGCCCTCCATCAATTTCCACCTTTTCTCCCGATTTAATTGGAAATTTTCAGGACCCTGTTGAATAATGGGACGTAGCTTTAAGAATTCTATTAGATAACAAGTTTAGCATAAGTTTTGCAGTAAGGAAGTATAATTTAACTTTAAAATTTTCACTCGGAAGATAATGTTTAATTTGAAATTTTCAGGACCCTCCTGGATAATGGGATGAAGTGTAAGACCAAGTTAGATAACAAGGTTCAATAGAAGAAAATATAACATGGTTTTGAAACAGGCATTTTATTAGAAATTTTCAGGACCCTCCTAGATAATGGGATCTAGCTTTCAAACTGTTAGAGATATTTAGTAACATGGTTCAATTAACACTCACAGATGCGCCCAGCTACCAAACTGGGGCAGAAAATTTTCTTTCGTTTTGTCTATTTTTTTCAGGTGCCCATCTGAAGAACAGGGAGAACAACACGGATGGTAATGATAAAAAGCAGTTCAGGATCAAGCAATCACGATCCCACCTGGAGAACAAGGAAATACAATTCAAGTGTCGGCAATCGGGCACTAATCACTGCCAACTCGATGCTACACCAAGGTAGGAAGAGCGGGTCGCAATAGCATTTACCTGAATAGAGGTCGAGATCGATTTCCTCAGGGAGCTAGTAGTGGCGTTGGATTTTCTGTCTAGTCTAGAGATGTGTTTGTACTCCTAATGTCACTTCAAACATTTTTGGTTTTTGATTTTTATAACTACTATTATAAAACTAATGATTAACACTAAATTATGCTACGAGAATATTGCAAAGTTGTATCTAAGATAAAGAAAGGCGCTAGGGTCGTGACACTACCTAGGTGGTTAATTGACGGGTAGATGCTACTAAAGATAGATTGACATATTTGGGCCTTATGCTGTAACAATTGCACAATTGTACCCACGCTCACACCTCTCGGTAGAGAGAGTGATTTTGCCCAATTAACTTTCTCGAGACATTTTAGGTAGGCCAATTTGATCAAGCAACTAGGGTTCAAGTAGGGTGATTACTCTCTCGAGATTTAACCCGTTAATTGGGACTATCATTCCTCATGAGTCCATCCCAATTCCTTGTTGGGTCAATTTTGGGGTCATAGACTTCTTTCTCAAGAGGAGTTAGACCCACTAAGCTAGAATCAGTGTTTGCAACCATAAATTTAAAATTAAAACATAAAATCAACCCAAATAGCAAACACCCATAATCATTCTAACCCTAGATAGCAACACCCATTAATTACCCAAATTAGGGTTGAGCTACAACCCTAGCTAATGGTTTAGCTACTCATGCTAGATACAGAAATTGAAGAAATAGATGAAGAACTAAGCATATTAATTGATTACTAACAAGAAACTACAATAATCTATCGTTAATAAAGAGCAAAAGTGCCGAAAATAGCTACAAAAGTGAATCTCATGAGCGCAGCTAGGTCTGGAATATAAAACTTGACCTAAAAAAGGTAAAATGTTCTATTTATACTATGCTGGAAAAACTGGATAAAAATACCCATGCGGGGTCAGTGCGGACCGCGGTTGCATTAGCTCTTGGACTTCCGGTTTTTGCTTCTCTGAAGTTGGGGACCGCGGACCGTGTGGAAGTGCACACCTTTTTCACTTTTGTTTTTCTTTGAATCCTTTTTTTGTTTTTCACATTGGGCTTTCTTTTTGTCTTTTCCTTTCCTTTCGTTTTCATTGCTTTCCTTTTATTTTTTCTTTGGTACCTTTTACCCCTTTTAGTTTCCTTTCTTGTATCTCCCCCCAAACTTAGACTTTGCCATTACTCAAGGGAAGATGTGGGTGTCAAGAGGGTTAAATTTAGAATGGGTATAGGCTTGTAGCATTGGTTTATGAAAGAAGAAGGTTTAAAGCTCAAAAGGGTTAACTAGGGATTATCTCATTGGTAGGCTATGTAATTGTTCAACTTATCATTTGGATCAAGGAGAGCCTATAATCATTTCTTGAGTCGAATTTCACTCAAACTTTCACCTCAACAAACATTCAGGGCAAGTTCTAGACCATTGGCTCAGGACTTGGACTCATAATTTAATTTCTCACCACACACACTCAAGGATTGCTTAAGACATATAGTCGAGGGCCCACAACAACCTTAGATACAATTGAGCACACAATAGTCCCGAAACACCATATGATGTTTGTTTGGTCAACTCAAGAGTCTCAAGGTCACTACTTTCACCATCCTAAACACAACCACTTGTCTTTGATCATGGGAACAAAGGCAAATGTGTTAGGGCCAAGTGAAGCTATGCTTGAAGTACCCTTAACTAAAAACTACCAAAAACAAAAGAAAAAGCAAAAACAGACTCAAACCATTAAGAAGGCTGTCAGGCCATCCATCATCGGGAAGAGCCACCCGGTTCACAAAATACTCCACCCTTGGAAAGAACCGTGGCATTAAGAAAACCAGGGGCTTATTGAAAATGCCAAAAACAAAACAAAGGGCTGCGAGCCTATCTATGAAGCTAAAAATGAATTTTTTTTTTACGAACATACGAAAATAGAAAATAGAATGAATATTTACAATAGGGAATTAGAATATACAATAGGGTATGAATATATACAAAAATGTAACTTAACTTTATATACAGACCAAAATAGAAGATAAAAAGTATGATAAAAGTACTGAATGTAAAGTTATACACATACCAAATAGAAAATCAACAAAAAACATAAACTGAGTCAACTAATATATACAATCATCTAGATAAACAACAAAAAACTAGGGCACACCCCCAAGAATAAAAGTTGGCATTGTCCCCAATGCCAACTATCAAAATAAGCATCAAAAAGTCATAAGAAAGGATATAGGGGCTCCCTAAGCCTTGTCAGTCTGCATGGGATCATGAGTGGTCCCCAAGTCCTCTATATATAAGGGAACCTCAGACTGGTTCCCGATCTCCTGCTTCTCAACTACTGGGACTGGGGCCTGTTCCTGGACTGGCTGGATGTCAGGTGCATCATGTGGCAAACTGGAGGAGGCCTCCTGTAGGGCTGCCACTTCAATAAATAGATCAACTGTACTAGGGATCTTCCACTTCTTCCTTGGCTGCCTGGGTGCCTGCTTCTGCTGTGGCTCTGCTACTGGTGCTGGGTCCCCAAATAGCAAGTCTAGAGGCATCTGCTCTTCCAACACCTTCTCCACATCTGTCCTGAGCTGTTTCACAGACTCCTTGGAAGCCCGTGATCTTCTCATCTTCTTGTGCTCCTTGACAAGCTTCTTCAGAGCCTTTCCATGTGGCTCCACTATTGTAGACAAGGTAGCATTGTCTTCATAATCTTTTCCTGGTTCTCTGGGAGCTTCTTCAAAGTGTCCTCAATGGACTGAGGAATCTGAGCTAGCTGAGGTGCTGACTAGGTCTCAATAGTGGAAGACAATGTAGACAACTTAGATGTCGCAGCTAACATCCAGTTGTTCAAACTAGCCAATGTCTGGCTCAACTGATGGGAAATGAGGGGATGACCCCGAGAAGATGAAACCCCCCGCCCAGCTGAAGTACTGGGACCAGCAGTAAAAGAAGGTCCTGGAGGCAAGTCCTCAACTGTAGTGGCAGCAGGCATGGTGGAAGGCTCGGTAGAAGGCTCTACCGCAACTGGCTCCTCAAACTGGCTAGTTGGGGCAGAGGCAGGTGGCCGGTAGCTCTTGTGTTTAGGGTTGTTAGGACCCTGCATACTGTACCAAGAGTAAGGAGCCACAGGCTTGGTCTTGACATCATATCTTTTCTTCTCCACCTCCAGGTCCAGGAAATACATTGAAAGAGTGTTGAGAAAAGGGTAATTCTGATCATGCTCTTCCCCCACAACAGAAATCACACGGGACATCATATTTCCTACATTGATAGGGTACCCGGCCATAATAGATGCAACAAAAATAGCCCGAGTAAGTGGAATAGTCTGATCGTGGGTAGAAGGGTCAAGCCGACTGCACACAAAAGTCAACCACCCCCGAGCCTCAAAGTAGAAGGTCTTCCGGAATATTTTTTCCCTCCTTCCAACCACTCTGGAATAGTACTTGGGATTGCCAAGTACTAGGCCAACCAATGACGGACATCCTCACCCATCCCTAACTTGGCCAGATAGATAGACTCATCTTCACCCTGAACCCCAAATACTCATTCAAAGAATTTCCATCAAACAATACCGTTTTGTCTCTAACTTTGGTCACCTTAGTATCCTTGATGATGTGGGCCACATTCGATTAGAATTCCCTGACCATGTGCTCATTTGCATCGATGAACTTCTCCATGAAAAACTCTCATCCCTTTCTAGTTCTAAACTCCCTCTGCATATTAGCGTTGTGGGGTAAGAGGTCATTGTCAATAAAGCTCCTCTTCGGTATCAATTTCCTCACCGGCCACCACTCCCTAAACTTGTGGTAAGCCACTTGGCTCACGAATCTATATTCCCACTTTTCGACTTTCCTAGTCCGTGCAATTCCCCAAATCTGAGGCTCACCTCTCTTATCTCCGCCTGCAGTCTCCCTAGATAATGAAGCTTTAGGGGAGGTGGAGTATTTCCCACTACCGGCTGTAGACTCGTCAGAGGAATCCGAAACTACATTTACCGGTCTTTTGTGGTGGGTGATGCTGGAGGGGTATCAGTTAGGTGGAAGGGGTTGGTTATGTGAGTTGGGACTGAATCTGAGGAGATGTCTTTGGAGGGCACATACTCAATCCCCGAGGAATGAGAAGCAGCCTTATCAGTAGCTCTTATCAATTTCCGGGTCTTTTTGATGTTCTCCCGAGCTTGGGGAATGAGTTTTGCTATTCTCTTGCCTTTACCCCCTCGGGAGGAACCACCTCTCCCGGGTTGTTGTGATCCCTTGCTGCCTCTTTGTTTAACTATTATCTGCAAAGACATGCATCTAACGTTGTTAGTTTAAGCACAGGCAGTGGAACAGGTAAATGAAATAGATTGCAGACATAATTGCAGTATACAGTTGCAGCACAAGTTGCAGAACATTGCACTGCGGTCTGCACAAGCAGGAGTGTGGCCGTGTTGGAGGCACCGCGGACCATGCAAAAGTGACCACGATCAGCGCTGGGCAAATGCCCAAAATAACAACTCTCTGAATCTCCCTCCACGGTCCGCACAAAATGGGGTCGCAGCTGCAGTGGGCCAACGCGGACCGTGCAAACGTGAAATGCGGCCGCGCTGGTACAAGTCAACTTTTAGTCAGTAAACACAACGGTCCGCACAGAAAAGCAATGCGGACCGTGTCAGGGCATCGCGGAATGCGCTAAAGCAAACTTGGGCCGCAGAGACTCGGGTTTACGGGCACTAAGTTGGGGTTGCATTTTTTGCCATTTTTGTTCAAATTTTTACACCTACTTTGTCCCTACTCATTTGCCCAATCATTAGACACATTCAGCACATAACCCAGGTTTTAAACTATCCTAAACTAACAATTAAATAAAAAAGTAAAAGTTAGGAGACAACAGAAGAAGCTAAAACTACTGGCAAGCAATTAAAATGAAACTATGAAATTAATTAATCACAAATGCATGAAATGGTACCATGTTTGTGAAGATTGAATGCAATTAGTCCAAGCAAGCAATAGTTACGGTCTGAGAAGCGGATGAACAGTAGTTCTGGGGCTCAGAGTTTTCAAAGTTCGAAAAGGGTATACTGAGACCCTAGGGCTCTATTTATAGAAAATGATGTGGGCCCCATACTCACCTACCAGCGCGGCCGAGCAAAACAGAATGCAGACCGCACTGGATTTCACCAAATGAAGTTTCAGTAGGCAACCTTCACGGATCGCATAAAAGCATACCATGGCCGCGAAGGTCCACCTCGGACCGCGCTAACTGGACTGCGGCCGGGGTGGAAAACTTTAGAGAGCATCATTTGTGGACCATGCCAGTGCGGACCGCACAGAGTGTACTACGGCCGCGCTGGCAAACTTCAGAAACTGTTCAAATTGTTCCAACTTGTTTTGTACTGCATCAACACAATCCCTGCAATATCTCATAACCAATTAGCTCAAAAATCCTAAACTACAAAGAAAATCAAAGAAAAAGAAAAAGACATGGTTCGCCTCCCAAGAAGCGCCTGATTTAACGTCGCGGCATGACGCATGTTACCACCACATCGCATCAGATGAATGAGTGCCACCACTGGCTGTCATCGAACTTCCCCAAATAATACTTAACACGATGTCCATTGACTTTGAATATTTCACCATTCTTGTTCCTTAGATCAAGAGCACCAAATGGGGTCATGAGCACAACTTCAAATGGCCCACTCCACTTTGATTTGGGCATTCCAGGAAACAGACGTAACCGGGAGTTGAAAAGGAGGACCATATCACCAACTTTGAATTCCTTTCCCCGAGCATATTTGTCGTGAAGATACTTCATCTTGTCCTTATATAAGGACGAGCTGGAGTAGGCATGAAATCTAAACTCATCAAGCTCATTAAGTTGCTCAACACGGATATTCGCAACAACATCCCATTCCAAGTTCAACTTCCTCAAGGCCCACATAGCCTTATGTTCCAATTCGACCGGAAGATGGCAACTTTCCCAAGTACCAACCGATACAGGGACATACCAATTGGGGTCTTACAAGCAGTCTGGTATGCCCATAGAGCGTCATCCAACTTTTTTTACCAATCAGTCCTATTAGCATTGACCGTCTTGGACAAGATACTCTTTATTTCTCGGTTGGAGACTTCCACTTGACCACTAGAATGAGGATGATAGGGGGTAGTCACTTTGTGATTTACTCCATACTTGACAAGCAATGAATCAAAAGCCCTGTTGCAAAAGTGAGACCCCCCATCACTAATGATAGCACGAGGAGTGCCAAACCTTGTGAAGATACTCTTTTTCAAAAATGCCACAACACTCCGGGCTTCATTGTTAGGTAAAGCCACGGCTTCAACCCACTTTGAGACATAATCCACCGCCACGAGAATGTAAGTGTTCCAACAAGAGCTCATGAAAGAACCCATGAAATCGACGCCCCAAACATAAAAAATATCCACCTCGAGAATCGTATTGAGAGGCATCTCATTTGAAATTCCGCCGGCTCTTTGGCATTCATCACATCTTTTGACCACATCACCCGCATCTTTAAACAATGTAGGCCAATAAAATCCACAACTGAGTACTTTAGAGGTCGTCCTCGCCCCGCCATGATGGCCACCATAGGGAGAGGAGTGGCAAGCCTCCAAAATACCCAGTTGTTCCTCCTCTGGGACATAACGTCGAATCACACCATCGGTGCAAATCTTAAACAAATATGGCTCATCCCAATAAAAATCCAAGCTATCCCGCTTGAGCTTCTTCCTTTGGTTAGAAGAGAGCTCAGATGGGATGATCCTAGTAACAAGATAATTTGCAACATCGGTGAACCATGACATTCCATTCATTGACACCGCAAGGAGTTGCTCGTTGGGGAAAGTGTCATTGATTTCAAGGCCGTCACAAGGCCTCCCCTCCTCCTCCAAACGGGACAAGTGGTCCGCCACTTGATTCTCACTCCCTTTTCTGTCCACTATTTCTAGATCAAACTCCTCAAGAAGAAGAACCTATCTAATTAATCTCGCCTTGGAGTCTTTCTTGGTCATCAAATACCTAAGGGTGGCATGATCGGTGTGCACAATAATTTTGGCCCCCATAAGGTAAGGTCGGAACTTTTCCATAGCAAAAACAATAGCCAATAACTCTTTCTCGGTGACTGTGTAATTCCTTTGGGCCTAATTCATTATCTTACTAGCATAGTACATTAGATGGAACATTTTGTTGATCCTTTGGCCCAAAACAGCCCCAACCGCAACATCACTAGCATCGCACATGAGTTCAAAAGGTGAGCTCCAATTTGGTGCGGTGATGATGGGGGTAGAAGTCAACTTGAGCTTAAGAAGCTCGAATGCTTGCATACAACTTTCATCGAACAAGAAATTTGCATCCTTCTCTAGAAACTTGCACAATGGATGTATCACTTTAGAAAAATCCTTTATGAACCTCCAATAGAAACCCGCATGCCCAAGGAAACTCGTCACCCCTTTGACATAAGTAGGGGGAGGAAGCCTCGAAATGACCGCAATCTTGGCCTTATCAACTTCAATTCCTTGCTTCGAGATCTTGTGACCCAATACTATACCTTCTTCTTACCATAAAATGGTTTTTCCCAATTGAGAACGAGTTTAGTTTCTTCACATCGAGCCAAGACTCTATCCAAATTCACCAAGCATTCTTCAAAGGAGTCACCAACCACACTAAAGTCATCCATAAAGACCTCCAATATGTCTTCCACCATGTCGATGAAAATAGCCATCATGCAACGTTGGAAGGTCGCCAGAGCATTGCACAATCCGAATGGCATCCGGGAGAAAGCAAATGTACCATATGGGCATGTAGAAGTGGTCTTCTCTTGGTCCTCCAGGACAATTAAGATTTGATTATAGCCCGAGTACCCATCCAAAAAACAATAGAAAGTCCGGCCCGCAAGACGATCGAGCATTTGGTCAAGGAATGGTAATGGGAAATGATCTTTTCTCGTCACCTTGTTAAGCTTCCGGTAATCCATACAAACTCTTCACCCGGTAATGGTCCGAGTGGGAATAAGCTCATTGTTGTAATTTTTCACCACCGTCATTCCTCTTTTCTTTGTCACACATTGGACCGGAAAAGTCCATGAGCTATCGGAAATTGGATACACCACACCTGCATCAAGACACTTGATAACCTCTTTCTTTACCACTTCTTGCATCGCCTCATTTAGTCTTCTTTGATGTTCAAGTGAAGGCTTTGCATCCTCCTCCAAGATGATTTTATGCATGCAAAAGGCGGGGCTTATGCCCCGAATATCGGCCAATGTCCATCCAATCGCCTTCTTGCGCTTTTGAAGAACTGCCAAAGTGGCGTTAACCTGCACGTTAGTTAAGCAAGACAAAAGAATAATAGGCAAAGTAGAATTTGAACCCAATAATTCATACCTGAGGTGAGGAGGAAGTGGCTTCAACTCCAACACTGATGGCTCTTCAATCGATGGCTTTGTTGGTGGAGTTTTGCGATTTTCTAGATCCAAAGATAACTTCCTAGACTCATATGAATATGAACCCATACCATGCAATGCATTCACGCACTCCACTCTACTAACATCATCATTGACATCCATGTTAAGAAGCACGGCCTCAAGAGGATCTTCGACATGTATCATGGAACTTGTGTCATCCACTATCACAGTTGTGACAATGTCCACAAATGAACACACCTCCGTGCTATTGGGTTGTTTCATTGATTTGCAAACATGGAATACCACCTTCTCATCTCCCACTCAGAATGTCAACTCACCCGCTTCAACATCAACCAAAGCCTTCCCCGTATCTAGGAAAGGTCTTCCAAGAATAATTGGCACTTCAAAGTCCACCTCACAATCCAATATGACAAAGTCGGCCGACAATATGAATTTATCAACACGGACAAGAACATCATCAATTATGCCTAAAGGTCGCTTCATCGATCGATTTGCCATTTGAAGTCTCAGTGAGGTTGGCCTAGGTTGCCTGATTCCCAAAGTCTTGAAGACCGAATAAGGCATCAAAATAATGCTAGCCCCCAAGTCACAAAGGGCTTTGGCAAAATCCGCACTACCTATAGTGCAAGGGATATTAAAAGCTCCGGGATCTTCAAGTTTTGGAGCCATAGAATGCACTATAGAACTCACTTGATGCGTTATTTTAATTGTTTCACAGTCCATCGACCTCTTCTTTGTTACCAGATCCTTCATGAAATTTGCATACCCCGGCATTTGTTCAAGTGCCTCCACCAACGGCACATTGATAGTAAGACTCTTCATCATTTCGATGAACTTTTTGAATTGATTGTCACCTTTTTGCTTTGCTAACCGTTGAGGATAAGGTGGAGGTGGACTAGGAAAGGGTGCCTTGGCCTTTGGCACAACCGGCTCGGGCATGTCAATCACGTGTTCCCTAGACGGGTTCATGGTATTTTGAGTCTCTACCCCGGCCTCATCATAAATATCAATCCGCACATCATTGGTCACATTTTGTTCAACCACATCATCAACATTCAAAGGAACATCATCATCACGCAACTCAACTTCATCCTCTACAACTTGCTTATCTCTCGAGGCATGCACATCACCGCCTCTTCCACTTCTAGTTGTAACTGCTATCACATGGTTGTTATTCCCACCCTTTGGGTTCACTACCGTATCACTTGGTAGAGAACCCTTGGGACGAGTATTCAAAGTTTGAGAAAGTTGCCCTAGTTGCACCTCCAAGTTCCGGATAAAGGTGTTATGAGAAGATAATTGCGCATCGGAATCTTGGTTCTTTTTCATCATTTGTTCGAACATGTTCTCAATTCTCTCCATATCACTCCCGGAAGAACTTGGACCTTGAGAAGGAAAGGGGGTGGATTGTTCGGTTGTTGGTACATGGAGGGCCTTTGAAAACCTTGCCCCCGGTTGCCTTGGTTTCTGCTATTATTCCACCCTCCTTGATTGTTGTTGTTTCCCCAATTATTATTGTTCCCGTTCCAATTGCCTTGATTGTTACCTTGGTTACCCCAGTTGTTGTTTTGATTGTTGTTGTTCCAATTGCCACTACCTTGTAGTTGGTTGTTATTATTCCAATTACCGTCGCTTTGTTGATTTCCCTAATTTCCTTGGGGGAGCCATTGTTGATTCCCTTGATTTCCTCTATTCCCTTGGTAGTTATTGACATATTGACATTCTTCATTTTGCTCATCATAGCACTCATTCGAATAACTACCACCATCATTGTTGTTGTCAAAGTTCTCACAATTACCTTGAGGTTGTTGTTGCCCTCTTCGCCTCCTTTTCTACATAAAAACACCTTCCATTGCATTGACTTGGTGCGGGTTTTGGACTTGTTGTAATTGCGCCTTCGCCAATTGATTCATAGTTGTTGTAAGCTCGGCAATAGCTTGGCCATGATCGTGCAATTCCTTGTGCAAATGGATGATCGTGGGGTCACCTTGGGGCACATTTTCTTGGCTTTTCCATGCCAAAGAGGTGTCGGCCATTTCATCAAGTACATCACATGCCTCTTGGTAAGTAAGTTTCATAAAGTTCCCTCCGACCAATTGGTTCACAATGCACTGATTCGTGTTGTTTATGCCCCGATAAAAATTTTATTGTATCATCACTTTGGTCATGTCGTTATTAGGGCACTCCTTCACCATTTCTCTATATCTTTCCCATATCTAGTGCAAAGCTTCCGACTCTTGCTTGAAGGCTAGAATTTCATCTATAAGAGCTTCCATATGACTTGGAGAAAAGAACTTGGCAATAAATTTGTCCGCCAATTCATCCCATGTGGTGATAGAATGATTGGGGAGTCTTTCTAACCAATCCAATGCTTTACCCCGAAGAGAGAACGGGAAAAGCCTCAATATCAACGCATCCTCGGACACGTTTGTCTGCTTGCTACCCCAGCATGTATCTACGAACCCCTTCAAGTGCTTGTAGGCATTTTGATCGAAGGTGCCCGTGAAATACCCTCTTTGCTTGAGCAAGGTCAACATAACATTTGTGATTTGAAAGTTCCCCGCCCAGATTCGGGGAGGAACAATGACACTCGCATACCCTTGATTAGGGAGAACTCTTGGGGCCACTCTTGGTGGTACCGGAGGAGGGTCTGGAATAGGATTGTTATCATTAGCCTGAACGCCTCTACGTAGAGCTTGAGGTAAGGGAAGCTCATCATGATCAATATCTTCAACCTCCTCCCCCGCCATGGCATTGCCAAGAGGGTCATTAGCATTTAAAGCCATAGTACCTGAGTGATCGACACAAACAAAATTAGTAAACAAGAAGGAAAGAGAAGCAAAACACAAAACTAACTAAACAGATAGTCAACACTGTAAGCTCCCCGGCAATGGTGCCAAAAGTGATCACTGCCAATTCGATGCTACACCAAGGTAGGAAGAGCGGGTCGCAATAGATTTTACCTGAATAGAGTCGGGATAGATTTCCTCAGGGAGCTAGTAGTGGAGTTGGATTTTCTGTCTAGTATAGAGATGTGTTTGTACTCCTAATGACACTTCAAACCTTTTTGGTTTTTTATTTTTATAACTACTATTATAAAACTAATTATTAACACTAAATTATGCTACGAGAATATTGCTAAGTTGTATCTAATATGAAGAAAGGTGCTAGGGTCGTGACACTACCTAGGTGGCTAATTGACGGGTAGATGCTACTAAAGATAGATTGACATATTTGGGCTTTATGCTATAACCGTTTCACAATTGTACCCACTCTCACACCTCTCGGTAGAGAGAGTGATTTTGCCCAATTAACTCTCTCGAGACTATTTGGGTAGGCCAATTTGATCAATAAACTAGGGTTCAAGTAGGGTGATTACTCTCTCGAGATTTAACCCATTAATTGGGATTATCATTCCTCATGAGTCCATTCCAATTCCTTGTTGGGTCAATTTTGGGGTCATAGACTCTATTTCTCAAGAGGAGTTAGACCCACTAAGCTAGAATTAGTGTTTGCAACCACAAATTCGAAATTAAAACATAAAATCAACCCAAATAGCTAACACCCATAATCATTCTAACCCTAGATGGAAACACCCATCAATTACCCACACTAGAGTTGAGCCACAACCCTAGCTAATGGGTTTAGCTACTCATGCTAGATACAGAAATTGAAGAAATAGATGAAGAACTAAGCATATTAATTGGTTACTAAGAACAAACTACAATAATATATCGTTAATGAAGAGTAAAAGTGCCGAAAATGGATACAAAAGTGAGTCTCACGAGCGCAGCTGGGTCTGGAATATAAAACTTGACCTAAAAATGGTAAAATGTTCTATTTATACTAGGCTGGAAAAATTGGACAAAAATACCCCTGCGGGGTCAGTGCGGACCACACAAAATGGACCGCGGCTGCACTGGCTCTTGGACTTCTAGTTTCTGCTTCTCTAAAGTTGGGGACCGCGGACCACGTGGAAGTGCACCGAGGCTGTGGTGGAAGTTGTCGCGACTGCACAGAAACGAGCACGGACCGCATTGCTTGGAATTTTCAAAATGTGAGCTCTCTGAATCTCTGCTCCCGGGACCGCACAAAAGAGTAGCGCGACCAAGGAGTCTGACCGCGGACTGCGTGAAAGTGTACCGTGCCCGCGTTGCCTCCAGCTTGAATATGTTAATTCTCTGAAGCTTCTAGTGCGGCTGCATTTGATTTTGCATGGTCCGCACTAGGTTCTCTTTTCCTCAATTCACTTAGTCTTTGACACTTTAAGCCTAATCCAATTACCTATACAAAACACCCACAACCCAGGCCTAAACTTGCCCCCAACCCGGTCCGTCACCAACTAGACCAAACGACGTCGTTTGACAAAGGAAAAATCGGGACCGTCGATCTCATTTGATCGAATGGTCCATAACCTTGCCCATAACTCGTTACCCGACCCCGACCCATTTTCATCTGAGACTGATCCGGTCTCTAACATATCCAAATGCCGTCATTTAATTTAATCAAATGATCCAAGCCATCGATCTCGTTTGATCAAACGGCCTGGATTCAATTCCCACCCCAGTATATAAGTGTCCAAACAGACCCCGCCCCCTTCAGAACCTCCCCAGGTCCTGTCTCTCTCTCAACTCTACCCTAGAGACCCTTAGCCGCCCTCAAAATCCTTGCCGCCTCCACCTTACTTCGCTCACCGGAAATTGTCTCACGGCGGTTCTGGTGGTCCAATCCCTTACAAATTTACACCATAGACTCCTCGTCACCTCCCCATTCCGAATCCCCATTCCCTTTTCCTCGAATCATTCCAGAATCCTTCAAATATTAGATCGAAAATTGACCCCGAATCCTAACTTACCCAATCACACCCAAACTAACACCCCTTGACCACTACACTCCCTCTTCCCTAATCCATAGCCAGTTTCCCTCAAATGTGGCCTAGTCTGCTCGAATCTTAAATCCAAGGGTTCGAGTCCTAAAATTCAAAATCCAAAACCTGAGGCTCCAGTTCCTCATTAAGTTTAAGACCGAATTTATCACTAAAATAAGGTTTTTCACTTGTTCTTGACAAAGAACAAGTGATTGACCTTATTTGGTGATTTAAACTGAAGGGTCAGTCACAAGGTCAAGTCGAAACAGTGAGTGCTTCTGTTTTTAAGTTATTTTGGGTATTTCAGCTTCTTCTTCTTCTTTTCTTTTTATGTGAACAACTTAGTTAAAGAGTTGAATTAGGTTTTATTTGAAATTGCTAATTGCCCGTTTGTCATTCTTTGGTTCATGTTTGTGAATGTTGTTAATCAGTCTTATGAATAGTTTTAGATTTCGAACCATTAAGTGTTGTTTGTTTTCTGCTTTTGGTAAAACAAAACACTGAACTTAGGTTAGTCTTTAGAATTTGAGAATCCCTGATTAGATTTTATTTGTTTATATAAAGATTGAATAGCCTGGAAATGATTTGAATTGGTTTGTTTGGACCCATTAACTTGGGTCAACTGGACCCACGTTCTGCTTGGCTAGGAGAGTAATAAACAGAGCTTTAGGGGGATAGTTTGGGAAATTGGAACTTCAATAATTGAAATATAGGGGCTACTAACAAATGGTAGGGGTTGCATTAGCTGTTTAAATTAAAAAGCACTAAGTTTAAATTAAAAAGCACTTAGTTAAAAAGCATTAAGTTAAGTGTATGACCCCCGTTTAGTTAATTTTGTTTTGATCCTTAGAATTCAAGGTGTGCTATCTAGTTGAATTTTTATGGCCCTTGCAAAGTTGCAAATGCGTAGCTGCTTAGGCGCGTTATTTTAATAACTTATCTTCCCAAACTCGGGTGTGAATTTATGCGACCCACATCCAAATCCTAAAAATATTATAAAAAATATGTTGCGTACCGCGTGTGCATTTATGTGACGCGGTTCAAAAATGCGTTTTATATGATGTTGAATTTCTGTTAAAATTAAATGAAAGCGGTTTAAAGTTTAAAAATGCACATAGGTTTAAAAGTGTTTTAAAATCAAATAATTAGGCCAATAATAATAGTTGAGCAACCGTGCTAGAACCACAGAACTCGAAAATGCCTAACACGTTCTCGCGGTTTAACAGAATTCCTTACTCGGATTTCTGTGTTCGCAGACTGTAATAGAGAGTCAAATCTTTTTCTCGATTCATGATTCAAAGCGATAACTTCGAACACCATGAACTATCCCAAGTGGCGACTATGAATTTAATATAAACAATCTCGTTTCCATTGTCACTTAAATACGAAAAAACTCCCTTACACCGCCTTCGGGTGTGTAAAAAGGAGGTGTGACCGTTAGGATGGCCGCATCTGCAGAGTCGCAGATGCAGTTATCACAGATGCAATTTTGGGCTGGTTAGTGATTTCCGCAGAAGCAGAGGATTAACCACAAATGCGGTACCGCAGAAGCGGGTAATGGACCACAAATGCGGAAAGGTCTTGGCAGAACATATAAGTTATTTCATTTCGCGAATTTGAGCTATTTCAACATTTTTTACTTCGACTTTGGAGCTTTTGGACGATTTGAAAGAGGGATTTCAAGGGAACGTCATTGAGGTAAGGAATTTGGACTTAAAACTCATTCCTATGCTATTATTTCATGGATTAGAGCTAGAAATTAAAGAAATTAAGGGTGAAATTTGGGGAACACTAGGGCTTAGTATTGGAGACCTTTGCTTAGGGATTTGATGGACATATGAGGTTGGATTTCTGAACTTTTGATATGTGAGGACATAAGGAATCTATTGGTATAAAATTACTGAATTTCCAGACGTGGGCCCGGGGGTCGGGTTTTGGTAATTTTAGGATTTGTGTCAATTATTGATTGTTTTCGCTTGGGCTTCGTTCACTTAGCATATTTTGATGTACTCGTTCGGATTTTGGATAGATTCAACACGAGTGGAGGCCGATTCGAGAGCAAAGTCGTCGTGAGCTAGAGATTTGACCTGCTCGAGGTGAGTCATGATTGTAAATGATGTTCTGAGGGTTCGAAACACCGAATTGCACATCGTCGTTCTATATTGAGGTGAGGCACACGCTTGATGATGAGCGTGGGGTCGTGAACTATTAGGGATTGTGACTTAGTCCGTCCCGATTGATGATTTTGCCACGTGTTTGACTGAAATCTATTTACTCTCATCATTATTTGGGTTGAATGCCATATTTAGGCTTCGTGCCAACTATTTGAACCCTTCGGGGATTTTTATTGATATTTCCTCACTTTTTTGACTTTATACTTGTGAGCACGTGATTTTTACCCTATATATGAGTTTATTCCCATAAAATTCAAACGAAACAATTTTTCTCTTATTTTTAATATTTCTGTGGAATCTTGTGTTAATTGTTTGCATGTTATTTGTGCATATAAAAATACAAAAAATAATAATATGCATTTAGGAATTTAATTCTATATTTTAGTATTAAGTATGTATTAATTCGTTTTAGAACAATTTAAAAAAAAAATTAAAAAAAATATATAGTTCTTAAGCATTTTTACTTGACAATTGATTTTTAGTTTAATTAGGATTTAATTGGTTTAAGTAGGGTTTTAGTTTTACAAAAAAATCAAGAAAAATACCAATACAAAAATACCAAAATATGAAATACAAAATACAAAGTGGAAAAATACAGAAAAACACAAAAGAAATAAAAATACAATAAAAATACAAAGAAAAATATTAGTAAAAAATATAAAAAAATAATAATACAAAGAAGGGGATATAATAACATTTGGGCCAAATATCACAAATTAACAGCCCAATCCGCTCAGGCCCAAGCATCAAAACACCCGGTCCAGCCATTTAAAATCAAAACGGCACCGTTTGGATACCAAGAAAATCTGAGCCGTTAAATTTGCTAAATCCGACGGCTGTGGATCGGTAGTGTATTTTTAATATACCTCCTATACATAAATCAGAGAAAACTTTCTTCTCCATTCCTGTCCCCAACCCTAGCCGCCCTATCTTCCGCCGAGGCCTTTGCCGGCGGGCACGTTATCACCGTTAACCACCACCAAAATTACACCGATAATTTGCCTCATTCTCCTCTTCCTACCCCTCTACTTCTTTTTCCTCAAATAAGGCTCTATCCCGTCGAATGGCCGAATTAAACTCGCCGGAACCCTACCGCCGGCGAGTAACACTTCATCCAAACAACGCCATTTTCACACCATGCACCCCTCGTCCCTCCCTCACCACTAATCCTTACCCAGAAAACATCGAATCTCTCTGAAGCTCGGCAAATATCAAATCTGAGGTTATATGCTCCGGGCCGTTTTGAGGAGTCTTCTTTTTTCGAGTCGAGTGATTTCTGGTTAATAGTATAGGTCTATTCCTTACGAAATGGACATATACTATTAATTCGAAATCAGTCTCAACAGCAGTCCGGTTGGAGTTCAAGGTCAGTAAGTTCTTTTCTCCATCTTTTCTTGTTATTTTTAGTTTAATTTGTTCTTTTGCATAAGCCATCGAGCATAGTTTCAATTTGAGTCCAGCTCCATAGCATCTCACCTCTGCGATTGTTTAAATGCTAAGGTCAACTTTTTCTTTTTAAGTTAACTTCTTTGTTTAAATTCTTTGGACTTCGTTTGGTTAAATTGAATGCTTAGATGTTAGTTGAACCAGTCGTTAGTTAGTTTTAATTGGTTTTCTGCTCTTTTAGTTTGGTCTTGATTGTTTCATGTTAGCTTGATAATAGTTTGCATCCAAGTAGGTGAGAATTAATTGAGGTTCTTTTTGGTTAATTTCATAAAATTCAGGTTTATTTCTTCCCTTTTGAGTTTGTCAGTTCGTTGTTTGCCTTGTTTCTGAAGTTCTGCAAGTAATTAGATTATCAGTTTTGGTTTAATTAGTTTTGCCTTAGTTTATTCACATGAATTAGATTTAGGAATGGCTTGAAATTGATTCTAGTTGATGCTTTGTTGTTTTGTTTAAATACTTAGGGCCTGATTGGTTATAGCTGTTAGTAAAAATCCCATTAGTTAAGTTTAGTAATTTTGGGATTTTAACAAGGTCAAATTGGACAAAGATCAAATGGGAAGGGGCTACAGTAATTTTAAGAGTTGGCAAGGATAGTTTGGGCATAAGTAAATGGCAGAATCACTAGAATTGGTAAAAATTAAAAGGAAGTGAGGGTAGAATAGGAATTCCAAAGGAAAAGGAACATGGTAGAAGCAACTAAAATATTCTAGAATGGGTTTTAATGCAAGTTTTAACAAAATAAGTGTAGTAACTTGTTTAACAAGTCAGGAATAGGGGGACTAATCTGAAAATACTGAAAATTAAATTTCCCTCCATTTTTAATTTTATAAATAAGGCAGTTTCTGCCATAATTCACAAGTTTTGGAACCCTAAAAAATCTCCAAAAATAATCTGCTCTGTCCAAATCTGAAATTAACATTGTCAGATCATCTTCTTTTCTTTTACCATCTGAATTCATATTTAAAAAAGCCAAAAAAAACAATCCAAAAATCAATAGACATCAAAAATAGAGTACTGTTCCATTGGATTCAAGTTAATATACATTCAAATTAGTAATCTGTAAAATCAGTGAGATAAACTTAAAGAGATTTTGGAGCTCAATAATCTCATTTTGGCTAAGTTTCACAGTGTTTTGATGGTTGATTCCCTTGTTGTAGATCTGGAAATATTAAAGGTCTATTAGAGTGGTTTTGAAGGAAATCCTGGGTCGATTTTGAGTCAATTTAGATCAATCACACATTGAAATCATTTTGTGTTGAAGTGCTTTGCTGAGAGGCTGTTTTCAATCCAATTTTATTCCAGACATTGCTGTCTGTTTACTGCTGTATCACTGACTTCGGTACCCTCACATTTTGTTCCAGGTACAACTCCGTAATTTCAGCAAGTATGAATTTGTAACTGCGAGCTTGAATGCATGAGGATCTGATTTGAAGTTCAAATACAATT